>JABSTQ010010585.1:0-194679 GCA_013358835.2 Ixodes persulcatus | reverse complement strand
TGCTAACCTCTACACCCCTCCACTTTTTTTTTTTTTTCTTTATTTCCGGTTAGGACAAAATGAAAAAGCACACAGTCATTTACACACGTACAATTTGTTTAAGAGGAAATCAGCCACTTGGTGGCGATTCCCAGCGCATCAAAATCTTTTTAAACATACTAACTCATCTAGTATTGGCAACCAATCAGGGGGTTCAGGGAGTGCACGGTATACCACGCGAATATATGCCACACTTTCAATGAAATTTTCTCTTACTGTTTTGGTATTCACATCAGCATTATTAACACTCGTTCTTGTCCTCCACAGACTGTGGAGGCCGAGGAGCATGAACATATCGTAGGGGACTCCCCCCTCGTTTTCCAGGGGCAAAAAGCGGATGCCGTGCGCAGTTAAAGGTAGATCCTTCTTCAGCGTGCGCTGAAGAATGTCCCAATGAAACACGGCGTCCCAACACTCAATAAATGCGTGCTCTATCGTCTCGGGTTTCTTGCAGAGGATACAATTCACTGACCACGGTACAAATATACCTTTCTGTTCTAGCCACGTTTTTACAGGGAGTACGCCGCAATGCAATTTAAAGAAAAAGGATTTCACCGAAGATTTAATTGGCATTTTCTTCACCCTTTTAAGCACATCTAGCCCTGGACGTTCACAGTATAATGACCTATAGAGAGGTATTGGCAACAGTACATCTATTAAATCTTTATACAATCGTTTTCGGGCAACTGAACTAAGATACTCTAACGAAAAGCGCACCTTGAGTATTCTGAAAGAAAGCACAACTTCACGCAAATAACCTTGTACACTGGAGCGCATTTGATTACTAGACGACACCACAAACTCGGGGAGTGCATACTGCAGTCGCACTTGCATAACCGTACGTAAAAACAAATCTTTCTGATCGCGTAAAAACATGAACCTAGACACGACTTGTCTTAGAAACAAATGGGACAATCCTAGACCACCATTACCAACAGATCGGAACAAATTGGTACGAGCAGAACGCTCCCAGCTCGAATTCCAGATGAAAACAGCGAAAACTCTGTGCAGTCTCTGCACATTAAGGCGCGGCATACTCAGCACTTGCAAAATGTACCAAATTTTTGCAGTTAAAATAAATTACAAACAGTTGCGCGTGCAAACATGGAGAAGTTCCTACCCCTCCAGCTCTCCGCTTTAGCCTTAACCCTCTCCGTCTCTTCACTCCATAGTTGCTTACTGTCCCGGTAGTGCTGGAGAGGCACCCCGAGGTACTTCTCGGGTAAATTTGTCCACTGTACATTCACAAAAATATCGGGTGCGGTGCCCCAATTACCGTGCCAGAGACCTACGCTTTTGCCCCAGTTGATAGCACTACCCGTTTTCTTACAGAAGGAGGAAGCAGTGCTGATTACCTCGCGAACGCTGTCTTGGTCGACACAAAAAACAGCAACGTCGTCTGCATAAGAGAGCACTTTTACTTCGCAAGAGTGTAACCTAAAACCATGTATACTATCATTGTGAATCAGTTTTAAACAAAATGGTTCCAAGTAAATTGCAAACAGCAAGGGAGACAGTGGACATCCCTGCCTTACAGAAGACCGGACCTGCACACTTTCACTGACGTTCTTATTTACAATGACGGACATTGAACAGTTTGCGTACACCATTTTTAAACCATCTAATATTACAGACCCTACATTAGCGTGGTCCAAAATACGAAAAAGAACTTCATGCGACACACGATCGAATGCTTTCTCCAGGTCGAGCTGCAACATAGCAACTCGTCTGTCAAAGGCATCGCAATATTCTAGAATGCTCCTTACTATATGTATGTTGGTTAAAATGGTGCGGCCTTTAATACCGCAGGTCTGATGCGCTCCCACAAGGTCTTTTATAACATTTTGCAAACGTCTAGCCAGGACTTTTGTGTAAATTTTGTAGTCGACATTAGTCAGACTTATTGGCCTGTAAGAGGAAACAGACAATAACTTTACGGGGTCATCGACCTTTGGAATGAGGACAACGTGGCTTTTCAGAAAAGATGGCGGTAACTTATTTATGCAATACGCTTCTGTGAGCACCTCGTACAAAGCGTCCGCTGCCTCCCTCTTAAATGTTTTGTAAAATTCGGCACTGAGACCATCCGGCCCGGGCGTTTTTCCCGCAGTTAATTCATCTATGGCGTCTTCAAGCTCGCGAACACTGATCGGCGATTCTAAATTTTCTCGAACATTCTCTTCAAGCGTGGGCATAAGCGACAAAAACTCAGCGTCAAAACCGTCATCTTTTGGTAGGCTGTGACCCATCAGATCGTTATAATATTCAACGAACGCTCGCTCGATCGTTTTCTTATCGCGAGTTATCGTATTTCCGTAGCGCATTTCTCTTATCTCGTTTCGCTGCGCATACCTTTTCTCGTCGCTGAGTGCTCGCTTCGAAGGTCTTTCGCCCAACCATAGCCTCTGGGACCGCGCACGCACAATAGCCCCTCTATATCTTTCACAGTCGATTACTTCAAGTTGGTTCTTGATATCTCTTATTTCCTGTACAAACTCACCCGGTTTCGCGCTTTCTTCGATTAAAAACAAATTCAATTGACGGCGTAGCTCTTTTTCCTTCTTCTGTTTTTGATAGTTAAGGGTGGTGCTCCTTTCAATTGCGTTAATTTTTAATTCTTCTTTAAAAAGTTCCCACCTAGCACCCCACATTGTCATCTCGTCTTCGTAAAATTTCCTAAATAAATCATCTACGTTAGATTTAAAAACGTCATCCTTCATGAGGCTACTGTTCATTTTCCATAGCGACCATTCCCATCTTGACTTTTTTAATTTTTTACCGAGGGTGAACATAACTAAAGCATGATCGCTAAAAGAAACAGGTTGAACGGAGTAATTGTCGCACAGCGGGACAAGACTAAGCGAAACGTAAGCCCTGTCAAGTCGAGCATGACTAAGGCCCTGAAAGTGTGTGAAATGAACGCTACTCTTGGCGGTGACGTTTGCGACGTCCTCCAACGCATTTTCAGCGACAATGTCATTCAGATAAAGCGCGCTTGAGTCGCGAACCCGGGTTTCATTAGCACGGTCGTCTGGTGCGCAGACGCAATTGAAATCTCCAAGAAAAATAACAACTCTTTCACCTTTAAGGAACTCAGTCAGTCCCTCGAAAGTTTTTCTACGTTCACGCTCGTTAGTCGGTGCATAAACACAAATAATGCGCCAGTCTATACCTGAAAAAGAAAAATCGCAGAACACAAAACGGCCAGACGCACATGAAACCATGGCCGTCTCATCGACGCCTAGAGACCGGCGGAAAAACAAACAGCAACCTCCGGAAGTTCCTACAGCGTGTGAGACACAAACATTGAAAAGAGTTCGAAACGGTTGCACCATGCGGTCCGTCTGCTCTAGGCTTTCAATCTTTGTTTCCTGCACGGCCACGATGTCGATCTCGTTCTCGGCTAATAGTCGACTAAGTTGATATTGCCGGCGTCTCGCCGCAAGCCCACGGACGTTGATCGTGGCGACACGGAAAGGAGCTTCTAACTTCACCGCCATTCAGAGAGAGAGGGTCCTCATGGTGCTCACCTCGGGTCGTGCGCCCGTCTGTTCCGACAAAGTAAGATGTTGGCTTCCGCACTTTGCTTGCACAGACTCCGAGGCCCCTGTCGAACTCCGGCGTATGCTATCACGGGGGTGGATTGGCTGCCGTTTTGTCGTCCACAGTTGCAGTCGCATTGACTGTGGACCGTCGCATCCAGATAGGGCCCGTTTTTGACGGCGGCTCTTCCTGCTCCGAATCCGTGGGGCCTGCGACGTTTTCCTCCCTCGTCCTTTTCGCCGTTTTCTCTGCGTCGTCCATGGGGACGTCGACTGTCGGCTGGCTGTTGACTGCATCGGTGATGATGCCCTCCCCACCGGACGGTGTAGGTGCCTCCGTCGCCACCATTTCCTGCTGCCCAGCGTGCCCCATCTCGCCAGCATTTGGCGACGCCTCATTCGTGTTCGTCTCCGCCGCGTTCTTGGCCGCAGGGAGAACGTTCGCTACAGGGCTTCTTTTGACTGTAGAGCCCGCGGCAGCCTCCTCCGCGTCGTCCTCGTCCATAAGGAGCTCGGATTTCTCCAGGCCCCCAACAGGCGCAGCAGCCGCCGCGTACGTTCGGACGCAGTGAGCTCCCTCGTGGCCGAAACGACGGCAGACGTTGCATCGCGGGACACGACACTCCTTGCGGATGTGCCCCGTCTGCTGGCACCGGAGACAAAGCGGAGCTCTTCCAGGCACGACGACGAGGGCTAGCTCTCCGCCCACCCGCAACTGGTGCGGGATGTCGTCGCAGGTGATGCCCGCCTTGAGCCGAAGTACCGCCGTGCGCGTCATGGTGCCGACGCTCTGGCAGCCGTCGACACGCCACTTTTCTCTGGCCACTTCGATGACCTTGCCGTACGGCGCCAGGGCCTCTCTCACATCACCGTCGGCGACGCTAAAGAGCAGCCAATGAAGCTTGACGCGAACGTCCTGGTGGCTGGGGTCGATAACGATGCATCGGCGACCCTTGACCGTCAACTCCGACGTTGCCAGCATTTTCTTTTTGCCTTCGTCGTTCTTAAACGTTACTGCCCACACGTGATTCATCTGGTAAGCCCCGAGGGCCAAGACCTCGGGAAGCAAAGCCAGACGAATCAACGCGTCGCGAAAGTCCTCGACGCGGTACGGCCGCCCCTTCACGTCCGCATGAAGAAAAACGGTATTTAAAACCACTGACCCTGTTGGCAAAGGAGGCAGGATGACGTTGTAGTCCTGGGTGTTATCTTCAGCCCTGTTACCGCGGCCGGCGAGGGCCGCTGAAACCGCTCCACGGGAGCTCATGATCCTAGGTCCGCTCGCTTCGGCGTTCGAAAATAGAATCTCTACACCACTCCACCTTGGCTTTCTGGCGTTTCCTATCTGTTTTATTAATGCACAAGAAACGAAATGTATCCAATTGGAGGTGTTCTGGAAACACACGCCGCCGCGTGGAACGCGGTACGACGCTTAGTGTCACGTGGTACGTGCTCGTTTGTGCTCCAGAAATCCTCCCACTGTTTGTCTCGTCACGTGTACATGTAGTAGTCTTCTTTGTTTATGAGCTTTAGAGACACGGTATCATCATCATCTGCGAGAATCAAGAGCCACGTTATTGAATATACAATACGGGCACTTTCACGTCATCGTACGTGGTCTCCGAGGGGATATAAACAAACATATGCAGATGAATGAACCGTACTTAATCTAATGAATCAAAGAATCAAAGTTTTCAGGAACCCGCCGAAAGCCAAAAATTGGCGGAGCCAGGATTTGAACTCTGGGCCTCCCAATGTCCGGGAGGCCCAGAGTTCAAATCGTAACATCGTGTGCTAACCTCTACACCACTCCACCTTGGCTTTCTGGAAACACACGCGGCGGCGTGTGTTTCCAGAACACCTCCAATTGGATACATTTCGTTTCTTGTGCATTAATAAAACAGATAGGAAACGCCAGAAAGCCAAGGTTAGCACACCCGACCGGACATTGGGAGGCCCAGAGTTCAAATCCTGGCTCCGCCAATTTTTGGCTTTCGGCGGGTTCCTGAAAACTTTGATTCTTTGATTCATTAGATTAAGTACGGTTCATTCATCTGCATATGTTTGTTTATATATATATATATATATATAGGGTGTTTTTTTAAGCTTAAAATTGTAAGCTTAAAAAGCTCCTATATATATATATATATATATATATATATTGTTGCGAAGAAGACGACGATGACCGTCTTTATCGGGCCGCTGGCGGTGGGGCTCGCTCCAGCGCGAGCTGGAGCGGGCAGTTCGATTAAAAGATCGAGGCTGAAACGGACCGCTCTTGTCCTTGCTCTTGATTTCCATCGTAACATCGTGGTGGAGGTGCGGGTCTTTTCTCTTCACCTCTCCGCACGCTAATCACCACGCTTCTCCGAAGCCACCAACGGCCCCCTGCGCTGGCCATGTCACAAGGTGAAGCGGCAGGCACTCCGGCGCTCCGCCCTGGCTCAGTGCCCTATCGCCAACGGGACCCTCCGACGTTCGCCGGCTTCGGCACCGACGACGTTGACGACTGGCTGCGAAGCTTCGAACGAGTAAGCACCCACAACGCATGGGACGACACTCTCAAGCTCGCAAACGTGGTATTTTATCTACGAGACACAGCTAAAGTGTGGTTCGATAACCATGAAGACAAAATCTCCTCATGGGACGCCTTCAAAGCGAACCTGTCGGATGTTTTCGGATGTCCCGTCAGCCGCAAAGAAGATGCTACGCATAGACTTGCTACAAGAGCCCAGACTGCAGGCGAGTCGATTACTTCTTACACCGAAGACATCCTCGCGCTGTGCAAACGCGTTAACGCAGCCATGCCCGAGTCAGAAAAGATCGGCCATATAATAAAAGGAATCGCCGAGGACGCCTTCACCATGCTGACGTCACGAAACCCACGGACTGTGAAAGAACTTCAGGAAGACTGTCAGCGCTGGGAAGGGCTTCGAAATAGGCGCATATCTCGCCCTGAGGCCGTCCATCGACTTCAGAATTGTGTACCGTCCTCCGGAGTCCCTTCCACTGAGGACCTTACTACCACCATCCGAAAAATAATCAAGGAGGAGCTTGCCTTGCTATTTCCGCGTGGTTGCCACCATCAACAAGACGACACATCAAGCCCCACGCCAGATAATCTGCGAGCTCTCATTCGCACCGAGCTGGCGCAATCAGGAGCTCCTCACGCTGAGACGGTATGTGCTACGACCTCGGCACCACGTTACACCTTCGAGCCAGAACAGATTCCGCAACAGTCAAGATACTTCCAGAATTCGGGACTACAACGCCCATGGTCACAGCCCTACTACCCGGTTATGCGTCGACCGACCTGCTTTTATTGCGGGATAGCTGGCCATATTGCCCGTTTCTGTCGCCGCCGCATATCGGAAATTTCAAGAAGGACTCCCGATTTCCGCCCGTCCAACTTCTATGGCACGAACCAACCGCCCTCTTACAACGAATACGACGACGACCTCCCACACAGGTACCAACGACGATCGGTATCACCCTACAATCGCAATGCTCGAGACCGAAGCCCTTCTCCCGGATACCGACGCCGCTCTCCTCTACGCACTGACCAGACCTTCCCCAAGTCGTTCATCAATGGGGAAAACTAGTAGAGGCAGCGAAAGGGGGTCCAGCTGCTTCTGTTTGTCCTCGACATCCCCCACCGACTCCGCCAACATTCAACTTAATAGACGTTTTCATTAAGAAGGTAAGATTCAAGGCACTTGTGGACACTGGAGCATCCATTTCAATCATTCGTGAAGATGTACGCAAAATGTTTAGACTTGTTTGTACTCCTTGGAACGGTGGCACTCTTCGCAGTGCGAATGCGACTTTACTTAATCCTCTTGGTATCGTTTCCGTCGAACTCACCATTCAAAATGAACCTCACAGGCATTGCTTTGTTATCCTTCCTAACTGCACCCATGACATAATTTTAGGATGGGACTTCTTAGCCACTCGACGTGCCCTTATAGATTGCGCGACTAAATCGATTTATTTCAGCGATCCAATACCTTACACCCAGCCATTTTCTCGTCCCTACGTTAATTTTCGTGCAACGTCTCATACTCGTATTCCACCATTGACTGCAGCACTCATCGAATTAGAAGCCGACGTCAATGACTCTACATATTTGCTCGAACCAAACAGAGAAGTTTTGTTGCAAAAAGGTCTAGCTTTGCCTACCGTACTCGCACAGTCAGAAAATAATCGAACCACTGTTTGGCTAGCAAATATTACTGAAATTTGCCAAGTTCTACCAGCTGGAACCTGCGTTTCGAGAACAAGTTTGAATGATTCCTTATACATTGGCGCTGTCACTGATGAAAAGATGAAGCCTCACTCCTCTCACCACGATCAGGAAGCGTTAAGTTTACTTCGGAAAACTATCAACACTTGTCTTCCACGTCATCAACAAGATGCGCTCTATAATCTACTATGTTCTTTCGTGGATGTCTTTGATATCAGTTATCCTCACTTAGGTCACACTTCTGTTGTCCGACATACGATCGACACCAGCGATCATAGACCACTTCGTAGTCGCCCTTATCGTGTCTCTTCCTCTGAAAGGCTCATTATCCAAGAACACGTAAGCAAGATGTTGCAAGAAAACATAATTGAGGAATCCTCGAGCCCATGGTCTTCCCCTGTAGTGCTCGTCAAGAAAAAAGACGGTACATGGCGATTCTGTGTTGATTACAGACGTCTAAACAAAATAACAAAACGAGACGTTTACCCTCTTCCTCGAATAGACGATGCTCTGGATCGTTTACATGATGCCAACTATTTCTCCTCAATAGACATGCGTACCGGATACTGGCAGATCACTGTAGATGAAAAAGACAAAGAAAAAACAGCTTTCGTAACTCCCGATGGTCTTTACCAGTTTCGAGTAATGCCCTTTGGCCTGTGCAATGCGCCCGCCACGTTTGAGCGGATGATGGATACTTTACTTCGCGGCCTACGCTGGACAGCTTGTCTATGTTATCTTGACGATGTTGTAGTTTTCGCATCTACCTTTGAACAACATCTCTCCCGCCTTACTTTGGTCTTGAAATGCTTCCGTAAAGCAGGTCTACAACTCAACTTAAAGAAATGCACCTTCGGTAATACGGAAATCCAAATCCTTGGCCATGTAGTCAGCCGTCAGGGAATATCCCCCGATCCAGAAAAGCTCCTGGCTGTCACACATTTTCCTCGCCCTACACATTTAAAAAATTTGCGCTCTTTCCTTGGTCTGTGTTCTTATTTTCGACGTTTCATTCGCGGCTTTGCAGATTTATCCGAACCGTTGCAGCGCCTCCTCAAAAAGAATGTCCCTTTCGTGTGGACCCAAGACCAAGAGCAGGCGTTTCTTTCCCTCAAAGCGGCACTAACAACACAGCCTGTCCTGGCTCACTTTGACCCATCTCGTGAGGTTGAAATTCACACCGATGCTAGCGGCTACGGAGTTGGTGCCATCCTCATTCAAACCTGTGACTCAAAGGAACATGTTGTCGCGTACGCCAGCCGGTCGCTATCCAAATCTGAAATGAATTACGGAATTACAGAGAAAGAATGTCTTGCCGTGATTTGGGCAATACAAAAGTTTCGGCCATATATATTCGGGCGACCATTTAAAGTTATCACTGACCACCACGCCTTGTGCTGGCTATCGAATCTAAAGGACCCTTCTGGAAGACTCGGACGCTGGGCGCTAAAGCTTCAGGAGTACGACGTTTCTATATTTTATAAATCTGGCAAAAAACACGAAGCCCCAGATTGTTTGTCGAGAAATCCTGTTTCTACGGCACATGCGACACATCATAATCCACCAATCGCGGCAATCTCCTTGACATCCACACTAGATTTTGCTTCTGAGCAGCGAAGAGATTCCCACTTACAACAGGTCTTCAAATGCCTAAAAAAGGCTAATCTTACACGCCAAGAACAGCGTTTGAGCAGTCTTTATACACTGAAAGAAGGCATACTTTATCGTCGTAACTATAACCCCGAGGGGCCCGAATTACTCTTTGTGGTTCCCAAACACCTCCGGACGAATATTTTACGCGTTCTACATGATGACCCTATAGCTGGACATATGGGATTTTTTAAAACATACATGCGCGTTCGAAACACATTTTACTGGAAAGGAATGTACCGTGACATTTTTAAGTATGTCACATCCTGCCTACAATGTCAGCAACGTAAAAAACCAACCCAAGCACCAGCTGGACTCCTGCAACCTCTTACACCACCGCGTTATCAATTCGAACGAGTCGGAATTGATCTCCTGGGACCACTTCCCGCCACTCAAGCTGGTCACCGCTGGATTATTGTGGCGATGGACCATTTATCTCGTTATGCAGAGACTTCCGCTCTCCGCACCGCAGACGCTGAAGACGTTGCTGCTTTTCTTTTAAAACAAGTAATTCTCCGCCACGGCCCTCCCAGGCATCTTATCAGTGACCGTGGAACAGTCTTCCTCTCCCGCGTCATTCAGGAGCTTCTACATCTGTGCCAAACTGTACACAAACCAACGACAGCGTATCATCCCCAGACGAATGGCATGGTTGAACGTTTTAATAGAACAATCGTTGATATGTTGTCTATGTATGTACAGTCAGACCAACAACAATGGGATTCTGTGCTTCCTTTTGTGACCTACGCATATAACACTGCAATCCAAGATACCCAAGGCTATTCTCCATTTTTCCTTCTGCACCATCGTTCTCCAACGACTTTTCTCGACAACCTTCTGCCATATAGTGCTACCGAACGAAAACTCCAACCAACAGTTGCACAACTTGTCTGCCGCGCCGAAGAAGCTCGTCAAATAGCACGATTACGCACAGCCTCTTCTCAACAACGCCAACGTCAACGCTATGACCAGAGCCATCGCGCGGTTTCCTACGCTATTGGAGATCTCGTCTGGGTTTGGACACCGACTCGGCACCAAGGCAAGTGTACCAAGCTTCTTCACCGGTACACCGGGCCCTTCCGCGTCACTCGACGGTTATCAGACCTCACATATCAAGTGACGCTCCACGAACCAACGGCTGACCTTCGCCGGACTTCCACCGACACCGTACATGTCGCCCGCATGAAACCCTACTTGCAACCATTCACACCATAACAGACCTCTGCAGTTGCGGTCGGGACGACCGCCGCCACACCGGGGGGGTAATGTTGCGAAGAAGACGACGATGACCGTCTTTATCGGGCCGCTGGCGGTGGGGCTCGCTCCAGCGCGAGCTGGAGCGGGCAGTTCGATTAAAAGATCGAGGCTGAAACGGACCGCTCTTGTCCTTGCTCTTGATTTCCATCGTAACAATATATATATATGTATATATATATATATATGTATATATATTGTGGTATTCTCGCTCACCGCTTGTCCGGAAAAAGAAAAAATAGTTCTCAGATCGGGAAGCTCCACTTCGTCTAAGTTCTGCCGTGCCAGGAAGCAGGACAGCAGGATGAGGGCGGGAGAACGAGACAGCGTTAAAGTTAACACTTTGACGAAGCACGTGATACTCTCGATGTTATCCTACTTGCTGTCGGCTCTGTCGAAGACTGCGTGGCGTTTTTGATTTCCTCAGCATTAGTCTTGAGCGTGCTACCCCGAGATGGCACACCAGAACAGCGGGTGCACGTCCCTCGGGGCCAATGGGATGTTCTCCTGCATGACTGGTATGAAGTTCTTCTACGTCTTGCACGAAATATTCGATGAGTGCCGTAGGCAAGAGATACAGAGCTATCACGAGCAAACCGTTGTCGATCTGGGCGGCACAAGGTTCCTGAACTTCGTCTGACGTGCCACAGAAATCGGTGGGTGCAGCACAGACCCGTACCCATGGCCACTTGGCTAACGAGTAAACCACGTTTTCATACGTGCCTCCCTGTGGTTTATGAATGGTGATAGCCTTGCCCGCACAACGGGATAGCTAACATCTCCCCTCCTCCTCCCCCTCGTCCTCCTCTCCTCCTCCTCCTTCTCCTCCTCCTCCTTTTCCTCCCCTCCTCCTTCTCCTCCTCCCTTCCTCCTCCTCCCCTCCGCCTTTCCTCTTCCTCCTCGTCTCCTCCTCCTTTACTCCTTCTCCTCCTCCTCCCTCTCACGTCACTCGTGACCCTCATGAAGTCCCATGTGACGTCATTATGGGAAACGTCCCATAATAAAACGCGCGGTTACGCCGACGGCGACGGCGACGCCGTTCAAGCCGGAAACGGGCGCCTAAGCGCTGCACTCTAAAAAGGGACGAAGCGGTGCGAGCAATGTGGAAGATAAAATAAGAACAAATAAAAAAGAAAGCAAACGAAGAGTCGTGGAAATAAGTTAATTAAGGACGCGATAGGGCTTCGTTATTAATCCTGAAAGTCGGACTAGACCATTAGTCCTGTCAGCCTAAGCCTCGAGCGGTGGACCGGGAGCGAATGAAATTGGATTACCTGCCCGCACTATACGCCGGCAGCGTTTCAAAAGGAAGAGTTTGTGGGACGCCGAAAGCGTCAGCTTGGAAGAAAAGAGACGTGGAGCGATTTTGACAGCCCTCCTTGACTCACCGCCTGCGAACGGGATAGAGTCTGCGTTCGCGTTAAAATGTTCGCCAAAGAATACTTCAAATGAGAATATAACACAGGAAGCTGTATTATAGAAGTTAGCCCAGGGGCCTTAACCAGGCCGTGTGAACCACCGCGGTGCCTTTGTGCTTGTCATAGCAACTATAGAGCCACTAATTAGGCTGCACTTTAGAAAAATAACAATTCATTCACCTTGATTATTAAAATTATTGTTGCCAGTTTCTTTAACGCCTTTATTTAAAGGGGTCATGAAACAATTTTCCTACTTCTTCCTCCTTAGCTTTAATCCTCAACTCAAATGCGAATTGGGAAATCAAGCCGTCGTGACATTCTTCGGCACCGGTGCGATGACTCCTAGCTTCCACCGTGCTTTTTATGCACACCATAGAACTTGTCATTCCCCAGTGACGATAGGTTCCGTCAGGGCACTCATTGGCCACGAATGCGAATCCGAATATTCGTCGACGGATTTATTGTTGACGAGCGCATACGTCCGAGTGACGCAGTTCTCGTGTCCAATGCGTGAGCTGGGCTCAGCTGACGTCAGGTTGGCACCGCTGACGCGCTTTGGAAACCGCGGATGTATCATAGTGAAAAGGCGGAGAGCTTTCGAAGGAAAGAAGGTACAAAATAGTCCCCTATATTTTCAAATGTTCGTGCCGAAAAGCTGGTTGTTGACTTTCTACCCTCTTTCTTTTGGCCAACTGAACGATATGCGATTAGTAAAGTCCCAATTTAAAATCATTTATCCCAGCCCAAAATTTGTTTCATGGCCCCTTTTAAATCGCAGGAAACGGTTTTTCGTCCTCCTCAAGAAATGTTAAAACCGCACGCGACGAAGCAAAACAATATCATCTATAGACCTTTTTCGCATAACCTCAAACCAGCCAGTAACTGACGTACCCTCGACCTGGTGCATTTTTGGATTGCCCGCTGACACAGGGTATGCAACCGCCAAGGGTATGGGCGAAAAGGCTTAAAAACGGACGTCGTGCATGAGGTAGTTCCGAGTGCTCCTTTTTACCGTGCTGCAATTTCCGAAAATCTACGGTTGTCTGGCTACCACTGCGTGGTCGTCGGATGGATAAATAATTTAAAAAAGCATAAGAACAATAGCAGAAAGTGTGCCATAAGTACAAGAAGCTGCAGCGCGAGTGTGGCTGCAATGTTATCGAGCTTCGCATTTTCCCCAAGAATCCTTATTTATGAAGTCAGTCGATTGCGAGCTTGAATAGCGAGAGATTCGTTTCAGACTCAACGTCACGTTTAAGGCTCACGACCACTTCGTCTACGACAAGAGGACCGATTTTAATTCCCGGTGCAGGTGGTCCAATAGGCCATATGCGAAATCCTTGCCAGCTATCATCATCATGCCATTAGGAGCCGCCATATTGGGGGTTTTATCACATCTTCCAGTTGTGGACGAGGCGCATCTGCATTTAAAGGCTAGCCCACATGGCGCGTTTTTCAGTGCGTCTAGACGCGCGTCTCGGCTTGGAAGCCAGACGCGTGCGGCCAGTCAAACCACACGCAGCGCTACCGGGCAGCGGTTCGCGTCTGCATTTCCGAAGCGTCTGCCCAACGTAGCCAGACGCGCTTAAGAAACAAACGCAAATTTTAGATAAAAATCGCGCGTTAAATGATGGCTACATGCCGAAATATTTAATTTTATTAATAGTAAGCACGCATTTTTATTACATAAAATGCAATGAAGCTCAATTTCACTCATTTTCATCCTTTTTAGTGCGTACGCCTCATCCACCTTTCGGTACGCCATCGGCATCACCATCTCACGAGCCAAAACATTTACAGCTGGCCGCTACAGAGGTTGTGTTCTTGCGGCTGTTGCCCATAGTATTAATTTTGTTCCTTTGTCTCTCGGTGTCCTTGTATTCTTTAAATTTCGCCTGCAAGAGTGCAGGATGCTTTTGTACTTCGCTAGCTCCTCTCTGTTCCGCTGAAGGAGCGTCAGCGTCTCCCGCGGAGCAGGGAGAGGTCCCTGGATTTGTGCAAAAGGTATTGTAAACTGATGTCCGCGGGGGGAAGGACGTAACTACCCATGTTCGCCCTGCTGCGAGCGTTGGCAGGCGCTCTGCCGTGGAATGGCACAGTGCTGTTACTCGTTTTTGTATGTGTATCTTTCTGTTTTGAGTGTTTGCATTTTTATTTTCCCCTCCCGTATCCCTTTTCCTACTTGGCGGTGGGCTAGCAGGCGCACCTGCGTAAGGGTCTCAACCTGTCTGCCTAGCCTTGCACGCTGCCGAGTAGGTATCGCAATCTGTGCAAATAAAAATTATTATTATTTTTTATCACCTTTGTCGCAAGGTCCGTGGCGAAAACTACAGTCCTACAGTGGCGAAAACAGTAGAGAAAATTCAAACGCTCCTTGCAACTAGTGAACACGGCCGTTCGTTGGTTGTTGCTTTCTAGACGCAGCGCGAAACGCGACGCCTGGACGCAAAATATCTGGCTCCTCCAGATACGCCGGAATGCGCCTAAAAACGCTGCGTTTCGTCCCGGCGCCGGAAGTGACGTCAAAGCGCAGGCGCAGACGCGACGCAGACGCGGAGAAAAACGCACCATGTGGGCTAGCCTTTACTCGGTTTTCATGATATTAGGGAAGTTTATTTGTACACTCAATGGGTTGCTGGTTAGTTTCGGATCAAAGAAGAAAAGAAAGACGGCCGCCAAATTCAGGAAAAGGAATTGTCAGCAACGAGGTCGCAAGACTCGTCACTCAAGCAGTGAACTGGGCCATCCTCGTCAATGAACGGTATTTCTCGAAGACGTCCTGTGAAGGGTTCGTACTGAGCTTGCAGCAGGTGATCATATTTTAGTTCTACGACTTACACTTTGCCGGAACTGTTGCTTTTCTGGCGAAATCGTCGGTACGGGAACTCCCGATATGGAGGAAATCTGATCATTGATCATGAATACACTAGATGGCGCTTCTTTTTGCATAGGGTCTATTAGGTTATCACTGCAAGCCCCATGGTATGTGACAGGTATGAAAAAAGTCTACATGCCACCACTCAAGATGGAGCTATCAAATGCCGAGAGCTTACCTGCATAGACTACATTTAACTGCTCATATATATATACTCCGCTGTGGAAACTCAATCAAAACACCCCACCGTCTTCGTCGTCGTTTTCTCGAGGAGGCAAGGTGATGGCCTGTGAGTAGCCAGCTGGATTTACCGGACAAGCTCCAACCAAGTTATTGCAGCCCACCATAGCCAAGTCTAGCCAAGTTCCCCCCATACCCACACCGTTGCCTACCCAGATAGCTGTGCTGCCAGAACCAGCCGGTATTTCTTTTTCTAAACCGCTAGACGGCGTCGTCGGCGCCGCAATTCTCAAGATGGCGGCGCCGTTAAAGAAAAGGTCTATACTTCGTCTCACCTGAACATGGACTAACTGGGAGGGCTGCGCAAGCGCGAGCGGCTAACCTTGACTGCGAATTGACTGGAGCACTCAATGCACGAGCGCACGCGCAGCCGCGGAGGCTTCATCCAAAGCGACTGGCTCGCGCTTTTTGCATGCGCAGCTAACAATAGTCCATGCCAAGGTGAGACGATACATTCGCGGTGAGAAGCCCGCGAGGGGCGCTTCTGCTTTCCTCACTCGCTACCCACGCGGTTACGTTTATATTTTTTTTTATATAGTGCACGGAAGCTTGGCATTGCACGTGCTTGCACCAGCAGAGGAAGTTGAAGTATGCTCACTCTGGGTTGCGAAGATATTCCACCAGGTGGCGACACCCAAACTTGTTGCCGCGAATAAGCTTCACGGCATCGCAACACATGCTCGGGAAGTGGCAATTTAGAAGCGTAACCATCGCAAATTGCGCCTGCTCCGTACTGAGCACCAACATGGCGACGCCCACAAGAAAATTGTGGAATAAAGCGCCGACAGCGTACGTGGCTCATGCGTTGCTCTTACTAGAACGAAACGAACCGAATTAAATTTTACCGATGCCTTATCAATACAATAGGAACGAGACGCGCCACTATGGCGCCTGCAACGCATCCTTAACTGGTGTGTTTACCCCGTCCAAAAAAAAGTGGTCCCACGAATTCCGCCTGATGACGTCGTAGAAGTGTCATGTCGCCGGCCGCGATCCTGGGTGTGTGACGGCAGCGGTAGTGGATGTGGCAGACGGCTGTTCTGCTACAGGTCGCTCTCCAGTGTGATAGCCCATGTAAGCTTGGGCAGCCAGGAGGTAGAACGCCGTGTGACAAAAGCGACACTCGTGTTTGCTGTTCGTGCTTTTCTACCGCAACTTCTACTGCCGACCGCCAGGATTGCCACATTCGACAGCATGATGCTCCGGTTTTTGTGACGTCATTTGTTGACACTTCGGGAGCACGTTCGATGCGTAGGCTGAATAGGACGCGCTCAACACACCACTCGAAGATGCGTTCCAGGCAGCGTAGCGCTACAAAAAGGCTGCCCAAAGAGACACTGCGAATGTTCGAGATTCGCAGATGGGAAAATTTCGCCGGCCGGATCTGATCGTTTCTTTTCTCCAGCATCCTGTCGTTTTGAAACAAATTTCATAGTTAAAAAAGTTTGGGGGAATTTTCCGGGAGCCAATGCGGAGTGCAAGTCCGTCTGCTTCTAGCGCAGGGGTTGTGGTGACGTCAGAACGCCGAGCTCTGATTGGCTCCGATTGAAAGGATAGTGGGTAGATATCGAGGCAGTTGAGGTCTACCCACTATCTTCCCAATCAGGAATTGCCCCGTTTCAGGCGGGGAAATTTTCCCCGCAACTTCGGGGTTGTTGGCGAGTTGTTCCCTACGATTTCCTTGATCCTCGCGCTGCGACGCGGATTGCCGGGATCGAGTCCTGCAGGAAACGGGCGAGCAACTCGAACAACTCGGAGGCCTTTGAAGCGGCAGCTGCCAATCAAAAAGACGATATTGTCACGTGACCCCCACCCTTTTTCTTGAGGTGGTGATGATGATAACTGGACAGGAGTTTTAACTTGGTTATGGTTTTAAATAGATCGTTTTCGCGACAAAATTGTTTCAAAGAGACGAAATAATATCCTCAACGTAGTCAAAAAATATTTAAAAAACGTTAACGTGAAACTTTAAGTCAAAGTAGTGCAATTTATCTAAAACTTTCACGATGATGATAAATAAACATAGCAATTCGAGCTTCAGGAGTTGCTGCGTGCGAATGCGGGACGACCGTGTTGCCGGTGTTGCGACGTCTAGACGTTGGGGAGAATTGTCCCCGTCTGGAGCCGGCCTTTGGCGAGCTATGGTAAATGCGCTCGCATAACCACCAAGCGTCACAAAAGAATTTCTGAGCGACCTTACCCCGAGAGAACGCGTACAAAATAATAATAATACTAATAAAACAAAATACAGAGAGAGACACATTTCGATCGAGGCAGACAACCGGCGCCAGGTCTGTCGTTTGCCTGGCGCCGTATGGCGCCCGCGCATCCCTTGCGAATGCTTAAAAGCAAACAATAGGAAAGAGACGACGCTCATACCTTTCCCAATTGGGACGTCGAGTGGCCGTCTTGCCACCCGGCTATCGGACATTCCCATCGGAGAGGATAAAGAGCAAAAAGAAGGGAAGGTCGCTGCGAGCTCGCGGGGCGAAAGCGTGCTGCGCTCCACAAAAGAGTTTCGGGCTCTGCCAAAAAAATAAAAGAAAAAGAAAACAAATATGATCAGCTGGCTTCGTCGCAAAGAAGCTTTCAACGGGCGACACAAGAAAACAACACAAAAATAAAGAAAAAAAAACATAACGTCCACAAGAAGCGTCCTCGATTCTCTGGGTCAGAATATGGGCTCGAGGAAATAGACCTCACAGAATGAAATAAAACGAAAAAAAATAAAACAAAAAGATACGGAGACGTCAACACCTTCAGATAGCATCGATGGCGTCGTGTGGCGAAGAACCGCGCACGACATGCTCGCGACAGGATGGCGACCTGGCGCCGCCGTGCTGAATATTACAACGCCAAAGAAAGAGAGAAAGAAAGAAAAAAGTAAGAGAGAAAAACAAATATTCTAGAAAAAGGGAAAAAAAAAAAACGAGAGGAATTGACCGGTCTTGCACACCAACCTCTTCGTTTGTTTTAAAGTTTTAATGCATGACGTCCGCGCAATCAAAAGGGAAATTAAATAATCAGAAGGAAGAACTGCGCCAGGAAAATTGTCTACTCTGATAAGCAGTTTTCCAGTCCCGGTGGTTAAATTCTTGCACGGTGCGTTCCATTTTTTTTTTTCCTGTGTACATAGACTACTTCCGCCATTCTCTCCTGTGCGCTGCCATCTTTTTTCTCCTGGGTTATAGAACGCGTTCTGATGATACGCACAAGCTCTCTTAGGCGTAATATTCGACGCCGCGCATGCGTTTACAGCCCAGTGACTCGGTATATTTTGTGCCCTGGAAATAAGCGCTGGAACGGTTTATAGTCCGCCGCTTGCTTCTCTTCTAGCGCAAAACATTTTTTTATGCTCTCGATAGCGTTGATTTTTATTAGAGCCACCCACTGATCTCTATTGTAGTAGGCTGGATCGCGGATCCGGAGCCCGTCGGTGTCGCCACCGGCGGCCATTGCTTGACTCCAGGCAATACACGCAAGCCTATGGGAGAAACGCACAAAAGTAAGAATATTGAAGCATGTACGCTGCGCTCGGAGGCGAGTATTTTATGGTGTGCTGCGATCCTTATGTTGGGTGTTTAGAGATCAAATCGGTATTTGTCAAACGTTCGAACGCCGATTAAAAAACTGAAACGTACCGGAGCACCTACGGCTGAGCTGGCAAGCTTGCTCTCGTAGTGGAGTAAACAAAGGAACTTTCCGTCAATGAGACCGTCCTCGGAAAGCCCAGAATTTGATGAATGACAAAGAAGTTCCATCTCGACAGCGGCTTTCTGGGAGTGAGCGAATTCTGCGTAGTAAAGCCTTCGAGCTTGTCGTCTGCTAAACCCAACTCAACGAAACCGCCACCGGCTCCGGGGTAACTCTAGGTAACTCTCGCCTCATTGAGCTTCACTACAGCGGAGTCACTCTCGACCACAAAATATTTATTTATAAGAACGGTGAGGGCTCTCAGTTTTAATGTATTGTACGCAAGCTATTTGACGGGCTTATCGAAAGCATCCTAAAAGTTTCAGTGCAGACAACAGCTTAGAAACTAGGGAAACGACACTTTTTCTCTTTCTTCCCATAGAGTTAAATGCAATGGCTGGTGTCATTCAAGGGCCGCCGGTGGCGACACTCGGCCCCAGCAGCCGAGGCCGCGGTCCGCGATCCAGCCTACTACGATCGAGATCAGTGGAGCCACCCTCTCCACCACCTCGCTTCGATTGTAGGTTAAACTATTTGGTTATTATAACTTCGCATTCTAGCTACGCCAGGCCACATTTGCCAGATTATTAAATCGTGACCAAGTTGCGAACTAAACTCATACAAGTCTCGAAAACTGTATCTTAACCTATACTTCGTTTCGCTTGAAGTTCGATCGCCAGCCGCTGTTACGATCGGACGGATGCAGTCGAGCGGAGCCAACAGTGCATCGCCATGGCGCTCGTTGTAGTTGTAGGTTTGCTATGCGGAGCGAAAGTTCGTCCACTTCTTGCATAGGGGCTGAGATGATGTCAGTACGCTAAGCTTTTATTGGCTGATAGAAAACAAATATTGGGTAGACCTCAAGGCATCTAGCGTTGAGGTCTACCCACTTTCGTTTCAATCCAAGCCAATCATAGCTCGGCGTCGTTGCGACGTCACAACTTCTGCGCAAGGAGCAGACGACTTGCTCTTCGCTTTACCAGACGAACCAAAGACGCAGAGAAATACAGGATTCGGGGCGCATTCACTCTGTGTTTGATTGGTTTAGTTGGTGATAGCATACCCACAAAAGCAACGACCGTCGTGATGATGCACTTTTTGCGCTGCCTGATTGGCTTAACCCACTGATCTCAATGACAATTGCTGGATCGCGTTTGACCAGCTCTGCCTATGGACGGGAATGCGGCCACGGTCGGCCATTGTTAGGTAGAGTTATATCATCTCTAGCCATCATAGTAATATGGCGGAGAGGGCAATGGCGGCAGGCTGCCATTAAAAAGCCGTAAATGTAGTACACTGTACCGTGGGTGATATTTCGTGCTTGATTGAAGTTGTTCGACGAAGCAGAGTCTTGAAACCCGGCGTGAATGGTAGCCTCATCTTTGAGGACCCGGCGAAAGTTATACAAAAGCGCAGCACCGGGGGAAAGCAGCGCAGCTCGCATCGAAAGCAGACTACGTACCGGCGTCTGCTTTCGATGCTTCTTTCGATGCGACTTTCGATGCGTGCTGGGCTGCTTTTCTCCGGTGCTGCGATTTCGTGAAACTTTCACCGGGTCCTCAAAGACCGGGCTACCGTTCACGCCGGGTTTCAAAAACATGTTTGGTCAAACAATTTCAATCAATCACGGAATATCACCCACGCTATTTTGATGGCAGCCTGCCACCACAACTGCCACAACGCCGTCTGCCATGGATAGACGATAGTGGCTGCAGCAGCTGTACCTTGGCTAGAGGCAACGTTATTAAACCACTCAGCTGGGAAACTGCCATAGGGACTGCTCTGAAAAAGTGGCCCCGATCTGTCCTCGAACACCGAGCTAATGGCGAACACAACGCCGCCATTTCTCCCGCAGCGGCCACTCGAGGAACCGCACGTTACTTCTATTTTGGCTTTAATCGGCCATTTTGGCGCCGAAGCAGATACTGTGGAAGAGGCTACAGGGGCGCTAGCCCTGTTCCCCAGCGGACGCGCCGCGTCTTACTACCGAAGTTAAAATGCACCTAGGTCGGGACGCGCTACCTGAAAGCACGCCTGAGGCATTGTTGTATACAAACAATATTAATTGTGCCGCAAAACCTTGCAAACTAAAGATTTTAGAAACTTCACGCGCCCTTCATTTTGTACTAAACTCAAATAAAAGTTACTACAAAAAGAGTTTTTTCTGTTGGTTTTTACGCAAAAACATGCTTTCTAAAAGCTCAAGGTAACCACAGTACAGACAAATGATAAAGAGTGGCGGCGCTGTTGTCGTATTTAGCTCGGTCTCGGTGGACGCCAGCGGCCCAGGTTTCGACGGCGAGTTTCCCAACTGAGTGTTTTAGTAACGTTGGCTAGAGGTAATATAACTCTACCTAAAGATGGCCGCCAGTGGCCGCATTCGCGGAGCGGGCAAACGCGATCCAGCAATTGTCATAGAGTCAGTGGCTTAACCGAATCGTAGCGTCGGCTACGGTCGGACTTAATGCGGAGAGCAAAGTCGTCTGCTTCTTGCGCAGGAGTTGCGATGACGTCAGAAGAACGCCAAGCTCTGATTGGATTTGATTAAAATGATAGTGGGTAGACCTCAATGCTACATGCCTCGAAGTCTACCCACTATATTTGTTTTTTAACAGCCAATAAGAGCTCTGCGTTCTGACATTATCGTAACTCGTGTGCAAGAAGCAGATGAACTTGCGCTTCGCATAGTTGGCACATTCGGTGAATATAGTACAAATACAATGGCACCAAAAACCAGTATAAGCAAACAAAGAAGAACTCGCTCAATGGTTTAGCCTTCGTTTCTCTCCAGTGCTAAAGTTTCTAAATTATTTAACCTACCATCACATGCAGCTCTGAGCGTCCCGTGAAGGTTCCCTGCCCCGTTTATAGTTATTCCCTAATTTTGAAAATATCAATGGCACGTAAATACTTTTGTGCCACGCAGTAGAATATGTCCGGGGTTGTTTTAGGCGGAAATATTGTTCGAGAGTGGTAGAAGCAAGAAAAACAAATATCGTGTCAGTGCTTCGTTCATACCCGATAAAATCGTCGTACGCAGCATTGGCTCTTTGGTCGATAAATCTCGGTGCATTCGTCTATGGAATCATTCTACCAAGCTCAACGGGAACGTCCAATGGGAGTGAAGCCCTGCTGCGGGGGTGACACTATGGCTACTAAAGTTTGAGACGGACCAAGTCGACGAAGTAAGCAAAGTTTGCCTGTCGAGACTCGAGACATCTTACGCCACATTTAGCGGATGGTGTTTACGTGATCACCGTGGCCCCGTCAAGGGCAACATGGTGACGTGGCGCCAGTAAAGTAATATTCATAACGCAGTCATAATATTCACATGGTAGTACGAAAGCATTGAGCGCGTGGGCGTTTGCGAGTGTAACCTTTTTCCCACGTGGAACGAGGACAGCAAATACTCACTCAGTCGTACTTTCGAAAGCCGCCCATGAAAGAACTCCAACTACGAGCGTGTTTAAACAGTGATGAGAAACGAAATACACTCACACAAACTCATTTTCAGCACGAGTGGTGCTTCATATTTCCAAGGTTCCCGCGCCACGCGAATCTAGAATGTGTTTCGCGGCTCAAATGCAAAAAGAATGTTCACTATAGCGTCGTCACACTTAGACGAAACTCCGCTCTTACCATTGAAATCGCGGCGGAACGACGTTCCTAGGCAGTTCATGCCACACTGCCGTCGAAAATCCCGCGTAAAAAGGGCTTAACAACAACGGTGCCTGCAGCCTTTTACGTATAATCCATCTCGCAAGTTACGCGCGGCGCTATACATTTCACACGCGCAAAGTCGCGGCGCTGCGTAATGAATTTCCTTCGCACATAGACTGGCTCAACGATGAAAACGCCCTTTAAGTGGCGGTCACACTGCTCATTACTCGTACAAAAAACAGTTGGCAGACACCGTCTTGAGACGTGTTCCTTCTTTGTACGACGGTGACGTCATGTTGCTCCTACAAACACTGCCTGCGGACAAGCTCGAAGCACACGTATGTGAGCAACATTTGCGGTCGCTATTTCTTGGGCACGAAGCACGTGATTGGATTCGAGTCCTCGCCGAACGCTGACGTCACACTCGTGTCCGATACATCTCAGAGTACGCGTGATCAAGCGATGGCGGACAGGCGATGGCGCGGACTTTTGAAAATGGTGTATTCATACTGCAGCTGGAAATCCTGCATGAAAGGGCTTAACAGCGGTTCCCGTATACCGCCTTATTATGTGAAATCCATCTCGCATACATTACCCGGGGCGCTTTCATATAAATTGCGCGGGCGCAAAAGTCGCTGCTTCGCAGAATATGCTCCCTACACATACACTAACAAAAAAAAAAAAAAAACGCACTTATAAGTATTTTATGTTGGCGGACCTTCACTGGTAGAATAAAGCTATTTTTTAATTGGATTTGGAAGACTTTTAGATGTTCGTCACGGATATCTCACGAACCTCCGGGGCTTTATATCTGTTGCAACGAAGGCACCGTATGCAGGAAAGGGAGGAGAGGGCTTTGTTGCCGCATGTTTAGGATTATTTGCGTCACCATTTTTCCCAGCGCTAAGGCAAAATTTGGCTGACGTCACGGAAGAAGAGGGGCGTCCGTTAATGACGCTTTGTTTAATTTAAAAAAAAAATTGTAGTTCAGAAAAAGAAAAAAAAAAGTGCTTAATGCCTAACCCGCTTCGGTGCATTGTGCATTAAGCGAAGCGTGTCCCGCCAGGCTCTATTACGGGATAGTTAACATATCGGCAGTGGGCGCAAAGTTATTGCTACTTTATTAATTAAATGTAAAAAAGAAGATATTTACTGCATAATACAAAACTCCCCCCACACACAGAGTACTGCAAAAAAAAAAAAAAGTGGCATGTGCAATCATTTTCCGCCTTAATGAGAATCCCACACAGAACAATAAATGTAGGGCGTGGCTTATCTTCTTTCGTTTCTGGCATCGTGATCTGTTAACCGGCCTTCTTATCGTCTAATGCCGCATTCCGATTGGCTTGGCTGCGGCGCGATAGTTAGAGGCTCTGAACTCCTTCCGCCCTGCGATTGTTTGTAAGTTGTCGGTGACCATTATCGGCCACGCCATGCGAGTGTCCCCTCATACACCGTTCTGACTCTGACATGAATCGCAGCGGATTCTTGGATAGAGAAGGAGTGTCACGTGACCTTTCGGTTGAGCACACCCCGTAACACGAAGTCACGTGCCGCGCTCACGGTTCTTGATTGGCTGGGATGACATCGTAGCACTACCGGCATTTCATCTTAGCGAGAAGCGAAGCATATAGTACGGTGTGAGCTAAGATTCGATTATTAAGCGGACAGTTCGGCTGCAGAGATCCTTACGCCAAAAAATGAGGTATTTTACCTATTTTCTGAAGCCATATCGTTTAATTGTACACGATCAATCACTTCAAACTAATTGTATAAAAAACATTAGATCTGTAAAAAAAAAAAATCCACGTAACTGCTTGTTACCGAACTGAGATATAAGTAACCTTCCTCATGTTTTTTTTTTTTTTTTTTAGTAATGATATGCGCACTACGTTGTGCACATCGACCGGAAATGAATATACGCACGACGTGGAGAGCTCTCGCCATTTGGGTAACTCTTTTCGGACGGCGGGTGTGTCACTGAGGAGCGTGTTAAGCCAGCCTCCCGCCTGCGTTCATGCCGCTTCGCGGCGACAGTGTGCGGCTGTTAATTAGAAAACTATTAACCCATTTGACTCCCCCCCCCCCCCGTACACACTGCTTCGCGGCGTCCAGCCGGCAACCCAAGCCCCGCTGTCCCCGATTGCACCTCCGGAAAGGGAGTCCCATACGACTAAGTTCACCAAAGTTTCGTTGACAATATATTTTTTTTCAGTGTTAGTCGTAAATAAAGAAATCTCGCGAATATCATCAAATGCTTAACAAAAAAAATGTAAAAAAAAATACGAAGCACACACTGGGGATTGAACCGTGTCCGCTGCTATGAAGCAGACACCTTAGCTAGCACAATGCTTTTGAGACTTGTTGTAACCATTCGTTTTATACGAGTTTCGCGTCGTGCGTGTAGCCATTTCCGTCAAGGTGCATGACGTAGTGCGTATTCGATAAAGAAGAAAAAGAAACACGTAGTGCGTATAACTACTCTTTTTTTATCTCGCGCGTTCTTTTTTATTGCAGACAAAAATAGATCTACAAAGAGTAGCCTGATGGAAACGACCTAAGGAAATGTTTCACAACAAGCTCTGCACATTTTGCATTGGAAGGTTTTCCCACAAATGGATATCAAAAAAAAAAAAAAAAATGGGTTGTGTGGATGTTTATACAGCCTAGAACTTGGTCTGCCTCAACGGGCGACGAGTCTCCCAGCTGTAGATGAGCAGTTTAGCCAGTGCAGTACAACCGCTAGCCTGGGGTCTTTAACGTACACCACGCTGTAGTGATATACGACCGCACGCCGGTACGATGCTCATCCAGATCGAAACGGGCAGGGGTGGGGATTGAGCCCAGGATCCCTGAGTTCTGCAGCGCGAGCTTTCTCTCCACGTGCTCCGAGCTGGTATGCGCTAGACCACTCGGCCCCCGATATCAAAACATTTAGCTAATAGACCAATCTCACCAGCCAGTTTGACTACGCCACCGCTGCCGCAGTGCATCGAGGGAACTTTAGTCTTTTTGCGCGCGCGACAACACCACTGGAGCTCTTCGCGTGCAAAGCACGACACAGCACGAGCCGTCTTGTGTACTGCATGCAGTCTGCCTCCTGTGAGCTAAAGTTATGGCGGCGTCACGCATGCGCCGAACGCTTAGTGAGGTAGGTCTATTAGTGTACTATATTAATTAGCCAGTGTGGCACATCGCAAAAATATATGAACTTGCTCATAGGGTTTTCAGTGCACGCCATACTTGAGGGCGCTGTTTAGAGCGCATGCTCGGAACGAGCTCACATTATTAGGCTGCCAAGGCCGGCAAACTTTATGGTGTCGAATGCACGTCGTAAAAAAACTGGGGAGGCTTGCCATCAGCACGCGCTCAGCAGTCGCGCACACAGTTATGGCCGTCAGTGAATTGTCCCCATAGGACTGTGAAAAATACTGCCTTGGTTTGACGAGTGTAGCGTCAGTCTGCTTTAAAAATTATTATACTTTTTATATTTCTTTTTTACATTTTTTTTTAATTTCTACTCGCTTTTGCATTGCTTGCGAGAAAGGAAAAAAAAAAGACATTACTAGGGTGGAAACGACATAATTTTCAGACCCGCAACTTAAAGACGGTGGCAATTGCCTTTGGTATGAAAGCTCGTTTGTAAGTGCCGGGACGCTGTCACTTTGAAAATTGATCCTTGCATGCGGATTTGAAAACCACTCTAGACCGCTTTTCGCAAACTACAAAATATCAAGCGAACTCTCAAAACGTACATATGTAAAAAAAGAAAAAGGATAACTATACAGAGTTTGTACTTGAACAAAACTAGGCACTTTCCAGAATCACGACATTCTGCATACTGCCGCGTTTCTTTTATTCGGTTACGATGTCCCCAGGAGAAGTATAACGCGAGCGGTCTGTCCCACCAGCATCCAAGTGGATTAAACTGGCGCTGCCCATTTTACGCAAAACACAAGAAACATTGCACGGAACTAGCCACACATGCACAAAACGAATGTAGAAAAGATAACGTTTGGTCGTTGTTTTTTAGAAGACGCCAGGCCAGAAACGTGATCAGGTTAAACCAGAACGGGGAAAAAACCAAACACCAAACGCATACTGGCCATTTTATCGCCAACGTTAACTCCATGCTTGGTTACCTAAAGAGAAACTTTAGGTTGGCACCAGTGTCCCTAAAACTACTAATGTATAAACACCCTTGTCCGTTCCAAACTAGACTATATGCCGCAGCAATCTGGGATCCGGGTCTCTCAACTCTCGTGGCTGATCTTGAAGCCCTACAGAATCGCGGTACCCGTTTTATATTTACTAACTATCTTCGCAAATCTAGTGTCTCAACTATGAAAACTAATTTATCACTTCCTGCTCTTTTATTACGCCGAAAAATATCTCGTTTGTGTCTTTTTTTTAATAAAATTTATTATTCCAATACTTCACTAAAATAACAAAGTAATGTTACATCCTGTTTTCATCTCGCCGCGCGTAGATCATCAATATAAAGTCGCAATTTCTCGTTGCGTTACCTCAGCCTATTATAATTCTTTTATTCGCAGAACATCTTCATAGTGGAATCGCCTTCCCGCACAATTGGTAAACATATCGTCCTTTGACTCGTTTAAAAGTGCGGTGACTGCTTACTTATGTTAATATTTTTCTTCGTTTGTTTGCCTTGTCCTATAATTTCTAAACTTGTTTACACGTTTTTTTTTTTAAACATTTTTAGTGCTTGGCTTCTAGTGTTTGTATATTTTTTTGTATTCCAAATTTGTCTTGTACCACTACCCCCTGTAATGCCTCAGGGTCTTGAGGATACTGAAGTAAATAAATAAGTAACCGTTTCTTTTTTTCCTTTTTTTAGAATTTATTTTAAAGTTTTTTTAAGTGAACCTCAAGCTCCGCGTAACACTCCCGGGAAGCCAAACAAATGCTGAATACAACCCGATCTGTGTACCCATTACATTTATTTTTCTTTGCGCATGACTGGGTGCATCGCCCCGATGTTTAATGATGTACGTGAAAAATAAAAGGTTAAATTGTTTTTTACTGTGAAAAATGAACTACACATCGCCGAAATCCCGGTTTCCGCCCAAATGTAATGCTAGCGGTTCGGACCAGGTGTCAGAAGAGAGTTTTCGTAGACAGCATTCCCCCCTCCGCTAAGCACTCCGCAATGAAGAAGCCGTTATTGCGCCTGCGCGCCGATGGCCTTGACTGTAGAGCTCCGGGTATCGTAGCGGGTTGTGGAGAGCGTTGCGGGACGGCGAAAACCATCGACGAAAACTCCCCAAAAGTTTCAGCACGAACCGTTATGTTATTCCAAAGTTGTAAACAATGTTCGCAAATTTTCAACGGGAAAATGATGGTCAACGAAGCCCATGAATACAGGGGGCCCAATTTTCCCATCGAAGATTTCAGTAAATCACCTGTAGCTTTCGAATAAGGTAACAGTTAGCCCTGAAACTTTGGCATCTGGTCCGGACCGCTAGCGCTATAAGTTGATAATTTTAAGTGAAAAAAAAACAAACAAAAAACTTTAAATTGTTTTCGGGGACGCGCTGTACACTCACTGCAAGACACTGTTAACCCATGAAGTAATCCGCGATTTTTCTTTTGTTGATGTTTTCAGTTTATCTCTTAAAATTGAGCGACCACCATGAAATCTATTTTTGTGGCGGAAAGCCCCCATTCAGGGCGGTTATCTAAAGGTAAATTTTGGTGTTCGTCAGTGTTTTGTCTGAGCGTAATGCAAAAAAGCGCCGACGTTGTGTAAAAAGCGCCGAGTGCCACGTTGACACTTTCAAGGTGCCTCAGAAACCATTTTCTAAAACAAACTGCTCCATGATTTACTACAGCGGTATAATTATGTGCTGGATTGTATCGTAAAATATAGACGCGTTCAACATACAAAAATAAAAACATTTTTTTTAATAAGCTTAATTTGAGTGAACTATAAAGTAACGAAGCGGGCCAGTGTGGCGTTTATTTAGAAAAAAAAAAGTTTAAAGGGATAAATTAGATGCCATTTGCATTCCCTTTTCCTTCCACGTTTTTTTTTCTCTTTTTATCGTAATGTACGCCACGCTGAAAATAATGTTATTTGATAAAAAAAAAAAAAAAGGTTTGGCTCGACGTTTGTTTTTGGGAACACATGTTCTTCATTTTTTTCGTTTGTTTTACTGAACTGAGCTCATGTTCTCACCGTTAAAGGTGCCCTGAAGAGATTTTGAGATCGCCTAACTGGGGCGAAAACTCACTCTGCTGGCTCTAATCATCCTAAATATCCCTAAATCATCACGATAAGTGGCCGATTTTCTTATAAAAAAAATGAAAGACGCTTACCGTCTCTGTAATGCGAAGTTAGAGCGCAACCCTTAAGGAGGAGGAGGGGAAAGTACGGAGGGGACGGTATGCCCCCCTTCCTCCTCCTCCTCTCCTTCTCGTTCTTCATCTCCTCCTCTCGCCTCTTCCTCCCCTTTTCCTTCTCCTCCTTCTACTTTCCCCCTCCTCCTCTCCCCTTCTCCTCCTCCATACCCTCCCCTTCTCCCACTATTTCTCCGCTAAATTTAGCTGAAAAATTGACGCCACGTGACCTCAACGCCAATCCAGTTTCCCCGCTAAATTTAGCGGGCAAACTGATGTCACATGACGGTGTCACGTCACCCATGAACAAATTCAGTTTCTCCGCTAAACTTGGCGGGAATTGACGTCAAGTGAAATCAAAACCAATCCAATTCCGCACTAAATTTAGCGGGGAATTGAATTGGTGTTGAGGTCACGTGACGTCAAATTTTCCGCTAAATTTAGCGCGGTTACGCCGACGCCTCCGACGCCGCAAAACTCGGAAACGGGAGCCTAAGAGCTGCATTCTAAAAGCAATCAAAGATCGCAACAAACCGAAGTCATCTTCGGCGATGGCAGGATCATCTTCTGAAACCACGACCAGTCAGCCAATAGACCTATTGCTAAATCACCCAAGCATCAAGGAGAATGCAGGGATTGGTGTTCCCAGCGCCACACGCTGACGCCTTCCCCGTAAAAAAGATTTGAAGTAAATAACCAAAATAAAACGTTGACGAACGCGCGTGCAAGATGCGATTTGTTTTAGGCAATTGCTTTAGAAAAGTTACTACTGCTGAGGCCAGCACGTGCGGCACGTGGAACACCAATCCCTGCATTCTCCTTGATGCTTGGGTAATATAGACCTTTCCAATGTTTACAAAATCACAGTCCAGCGTGCGATCTTCACAGCCCAGCACGTGCGTGTTCGTCGCTTCGGAAAGCGAGCAAAGCACGCGCCATACGCACGAACGCTCAAAATGGTACCGGCCACAAGCTCGTTTTTGGAAAGGTCTATAGCAATAGGTCTATTACCCAAGCATGTAGGAGAATGCAGGGATTGGTGTTCCAAGCGCCACACGCTCACGCCTTCCCCGTATAAAAAATTTGAAGTAAATAACCAAAGTAAAACGTTGACGAACGCGCGTGCAAGATGCGATTTGTTTTAGGCAATTGCTTTAGAAAAGTTACTACTGCTGAGGCCAGCACGTGCGGCGCGTGGAACACCAATCCCTGCATTCTCCTTGATGCTTGGGTAATATAGCAATAGGTCTATTGGCTGACAGTGGTCGTAGTTTCGGAAGATGATCCTGGCAGCGGGGAAGATGACTTCGGTGTGTTGCGATCTTTGATTGCTTTTAGAATGCAGCTCTTAGGCGCCCGTTTCCGAGTTTCGCGGCGTCGGCGGCGTCGGCGTAATTGCGCTAAATTTAGCGGGAAATTGGACGTCACGTGACCTCAACACCAATTAAATTCCCCGCTAAATTTAGTTGGGAATTGGATTGGTTTTGAGGTCATGTGACGTCAATTTTCCCACCAAGTCTAGCGGAGAAACTGAATTTGTTCATGGGTGACGTGACACTGTCATGTGACGTCATTTTGCCTGCAAAATTTAGCGGGGAATTGCATTGGTGTTGAGGTCACGTGACGTCAAATTCCCGCTAAATTTAGCGCGGTTACGCCGACGCCGCCGACGCCGTGAAACTCAGAAACGGGCGCCTAAGAGCTGCATTCTAAAAGCAATCAAAGATCGCAACACACCGAAGTCATCTTCCCCGATGCCAGGATCATCTTCCGAAACTACGACCACTGTCAGCCAATAGACCTATTGCTAAATTACCCAAGCATCAAGGAGAATGCAGGGATTGGTGTTCCACGCGCCGGACGTGCTGGCCTCAGCAGTAGTAACTTTTTAGAGCGCAGCTCTTAGGCGCCCGTTTCCGGTTTGAGCGGCGTCGGCGTCGCCGTCGCCGTCGGCGTAACCGCGCGGTGCATGATGGGTAAATTTCCCTGATAAAATTAGCGGAAAATTTTCCCCGCTAAATTTAGCGGAAAAATTTTCCCGCTAAATCTTGTGGAAAAGTTTTTCCGCTAAATTTAGCGGAAAAATTTTCCCGCTAAATCTAGCGGAAAATTTTTCCCGCTAAACCTAGCGGAAATTTTTCCCCACTAAATCTAGCGAAAAATTTTTCCCGCTAAATATAGCGGAAAATTTTCCCCGCTAAATTTAGCGGAAAATTTTCCCCGCTAATTTTAGCGGGAAATTTTCCCCGCTAAATCTAGCAGAAAATTTTCCCCGCTAAATTTAGCGGGAAATTTTCCTTGCTAAATCTAGCGGAAAATTTTCCCCGCTAAATTTAGCGGAAAAGTTTCTCCCCCCCCCCCTCGAGGTCACGTGACCCCCCCCCCCCCCCCCCGAAGTCACGTGACCCCCCCCCCTTCCCGTGCCTTCCGCTCCTCCTCAAGAGCTGCGCTCTAATTCGGCGTTACAGGGAGTTGTAAACGGCTTTCATTTTTTAAAGCTATAGACCTTTCCAAAAACGAGCTTGTAGCCGGTGCCATTTTGAGCGTTCGTGCGTATGGCGCGTGCTTTGCTCGCTTTCCGAAGCGACGATCACGCACGTGCTGGGCTGTGGAGATCGCACGCTGGACTGTGATTTTGTAAACATTGGAAAGGTCTATAGACCCTTTCCGAAATTCAGTGCCATCTGGTGGTTCGTAAAGCAGTTTAGGTTTTGCCATATCAATGGCGCGTTCGTCAACGTTTTATTTTGGTTATTTACTTAAAATCTTTTATACGGGGAACGCGTGAGCGTGTGGCGCTTGGAACACCAATTCCTGCATTCTCCTTTATGCTTGGGTAATAGACCTATTGCTATATTACCCAAGCATCAAGGAGAATGCAGAGATTGGTGTTCCACGCGCCCCACGCGCACGCCTTCCCCGTATAAAAGATTCGAAGTAAATAACCAAAATAAAGCGTTGACCAACGCGCGTGCAAGATGCCATTTGTTTTAAGTATTTGCTTTAGAAAAGTTACTAATGCTAAGGCCAGCACGTGCGGCGCGTGGAACACCAATTCCTGCATGAAAGGATCCTTGCGCGCATCTCAGACCAGTGGAACCGCTGAGTGATATCTCGAATGGTTGCGCTTCGTTGCCCTTGCATGCCCGAACTACGATTCAACCCAGCGAGCTCGCGCCCGATAGCCGACGACTGGACACATATCACATCCGCAAACGACAAAAAAAGAAAAAAGTGCGTTTTTTAGACGATTACAGCAGTCGTATGTTCTCTCTTCTAAAAAAATAAAAAAATTAACATTTCTTGACTACTTTTATTTGCTTCTATCATCGACAAAAAGCATACACATTTTGTAATAACAGCGTTTGCACTCTCAACGAAATGTCGCGTTTTCATTGGTCACATGCTTTCCTGGCTGCCGGCCCAATGCCCTCCCATTGTCGGAGATAGTTTCGATCTTTGATCGCTTTTTTTTTTCTTTTTCAATAGAGAAATCGGCCTCGCATCGTAATAATTTATGGATTCCTAGGACGCTTAGAGGCCCGCAGAGAGAGTTATTGCCACATTTTGGCGATCTCGGAAACCTGCCGAGGGCCCCTTTAAAGCGGCGGCCACACCACGAATACATCGTACAAGGCGACATTCTGCAGACACTAGGGAGTTGTAGGGAATTGTTTTTCTCCATCCGATTCGGTGCGATGGGCTCTCCGGAACGAACTGCCAATTTGCAGCCGCATCAGACTCGCACATGCGCAGTTCACACCGGAGAGTCCATCTACCGTATCGGATGTTCAGAAACGGTTCCCTAAACCTCCCTAATTCCCTAAAGCTTTCTACTGTCTGAGGCGCGTTCCTTGCATGACGGTCACATTGGCCACACAACAATGCATGCAGACGTGTTGGAATCATGTATCAGGTAAGTTAACAGGTGTCGAAGATGCTCGAGACGTTTCTACTGATACTTCTGGGTTTTCAGCGAACACCGTGTCTCTTGTACGATATATAAACAATGCGGCTGCAGCGTAGCAGAAACAAACGAACAAACAAAAAAAAATTACTCGAATGGCGAGACTGCATATGCAATTGCTATCGGGTTCCGAGTCGAGAGTGCCGGTGGCTTCGTACTAAAGGTAAACATATGCTGCCGTCCTACACAGATTTTAGGCTTCAAATGTTATAAAAAAACGGCAAGAGCCGAAATACTGCATATTTGTTGCGCGGTTTGGTTTCATTTCAATGCACGTTTAGTGCGCGAGTACAAACGGTAACGAAAATCAAGCGTACACGAAATAATAAATATCTGAATAAATGTGACAACGCAGTTTCCTTTCCTGCCTTTTATGTGGTTACCCGGTTATCTCTTTCCGTGTGCTCTCTCTCTCTATATATATATAGTGTCCCACGCCGTGCGGTCATACAATTTTAGTTGGGCGCGAAATATCGATCGTTTTTTATGAATTCTGTTATCGCATTTTAAAGATCGCAATCGCCTACTGAATTCTTTTATTATTAGGAAACATATACACTACACACACTTTAGAAAAAAAACTAGTTTGGAGTTCACCTTGCCGCAAAGCATCAATAGAAAGAACTCAGCCAATAAAAAAAGCTTGAAATACGATTAGACAAAACAACAACAACAACAACAACAACAACTGGCAAAACGTCCTTGCCCACATTGCATTTTAATTTTTTTTTTACGTTTTTTTTGTTCGCTGGGTTTCTTCTATTGTACGCCTTGATTAGTGGTTTGCGTGCTTTGCGACAAAGTGAACTCACGAACTTTTTGTTTAGAGTATACAACACTAAGCGTTGTTTACGTGTGGGAAAAACAACAATAAAAGACGTTCACAGGAACAAGAAAGATAGAGAGAGAAGATAGAAAGAGAGAGAAAGAGTGAGAGATGAAGAGAAAGAAAGGGTAGGAAAAGGGGGAGAGCGTGGGTACGAGTGAAATAAAAAGGGAGATGCGTGCGCTCGTGCGTGTGCCCATGTTTGTGATGACGTGTTTTTGACTCCGAGTTTTTTTGTTTTGTTTTTTTTTCATTTTGTTAGGCGTTGGAACACGCGTATTCCACAAGCGAAGCAGTGAAGGTGAACAAGTTTGGAATTCCAGGCGCTTGTTCGGGTTTCAAGAAACTGAAAAGGGCGGCCGTACGAGCCTCGGTAGTCGACGTTGCATTCTCCTTACGACCGAAGAGAAAGAGAGAAGTTGACATTTGAAAGGGGATACGCGGCCGAGACACGGACCCTGGAGTCACGTTCTCGGAGCAACGGAGTCAGCAGCATCTCACAACGTCACGTTTCGAGCGTTTTTTTCTAATATTTGTTTTTATACAGCCGCAGAAAACACAAGTAAACCTAACCCAAAACGAAACCAATTTGAAATACGCATTCCTGGGGAAAAAATGTTATCAGCACATGTGTTTGCACGCTGTAGCTCTAAAGTAACACGCATACTTTTTTTTTTGTACGTCTTGCTATTATTTGTTTTACGATAAGTGCGAGTGAAGACGATTATACAAGCAAGAGCGTGCCTTCTTGAACGACGCTTTTATTTCACGAGCGCGCGTGCATATAGCAGGCGTGCCCGAAACATTGCGCTCACTCTCGTATGTTGGCGACTTGTGTGAAATTCACGGCACCTGTCGGCCGAGAAAAAAAAAAAAAAGAATCAAATATTCATGGCGCCTGCCGGTGTAAAGACGAAGCCGCGAAAGTAGGTTCCAAAAACACGCGAGATGAAAATTGCCAATAGACATTGCTTCGCTCGCACGTATACGGTAAACCCGCCTGCCGACCATAAATAACAACATAGCCCCCTTAAAAAAAGATGCGTTCCCCGCGCTTGTTTACAGTTTACTACAGAAGGCGAAAAGCGCCGACATGAAAATAGAGGCTGCTTTATGATTCCATTCCATCTGGCGTAAAAGATAGAAGCCAGTGTGACGAATGTGGGCCTTCAGCTGGGTCCGTGCAGGCCTTGTATAGAAAACAAGGCCTGCGCACGACGTCATCGGTAGTGGATCCCGGAGCCGCCCAAAGCGGCAAAACACGCTGAAACTTCGACGAGTGTATATACGCGGGGAAGCGACGCGCGCCTCTTTCTCAGTGTGACCGTACTGTGTAAAGGTTCGTATTATCGGCGGCAAAGAAAGCGAAATATCGCTAAGACTTGAGTTCTCCGCGTCCGACCCACGTCCCTGTAGTCTCCACACAATCGAAAGGTTTCTCTCACACTGCCCAATGATTTGCGCGTCTCCAACGCCGCGGTCACACTGCCAATGCATAAAAAAAAAAGAGGCAGTGGGCTGACACTGGTTGAGGCGTGTTTCTTTCTCGTGTGACGGTCCTATGTCACATTGGCCATACAAAGACCGTCCGAAGACATGTTCGAAGCACACATGTGCATGAAGAAAACATGCTACGAAGATGCTTCAAGTGCGTCTGCAGATAATTATTTCGTCACATATGCAAACCGTGTCTTTTTTTTTTTTTTTTTGTGGTGCATGAGCAGTGGAAGCATCCGGATTTAACGCTGTATGCAAGAAAAGGTAAAGACGGAACCGTCATCGAGCAAAGTAGTAATTAGAGCTTTTTTTTTTTTTTTGGCGCACACGCAGGCGCGTCTTTAGATTTAAATTTGGTTTTCGCGCATGCGCAGTGCTCACACCTCGTGCGGAAACTGCGCGTTTGGTTTGCCCGCACCTCGTGAGGGCTTGTTTTTGTAAACGGCGCGGTGGCCTTTATAAGGTCCAAACCGCTACAGGAAAATGTAGGCCTCTTTCGAAAGTATGCCCTCTGTTGGAAGCTGCAGAATCCCTGCACAATGGTGGACACAAGCGCGAGCTTCTTCTTGCGTTCGATTACAGTGTAGTTCAATGTCGCCCCGGTTGCACGAGCTCTAGCGACAGCGGGAGCACACGTTGAAGCTACCCGCTCGCGCTACTTGCACGTTCCGCTGTGTCGGTTGTTCCACCATTGTGCGGTGGATCAGATTCTTTTTTTTTTCATTCGGCACGTGACTTTTGAATAGGATCTATAGACCTTTCCAAGAAAGAGCGTATGGCCGGTGCCATTTCCAGTGTTCGTGCGTATGGCGCGTGCTTTGCTCGCTTTCAGGAGCGACGCTCACGCTCGTGCTGAGCTGTGGAGATCGCACGCTGAGCTGTGGATTTGTAAACATTGGAAAGGTCTATAGACTTTATAAGAAACGAAGCGCCATCTATACTCTGTTTCACCTTACGATGTACCGCAGGAAAGGCTACAAGCGCGAGCTCCTTGCTCTGGGGCAAATCTCGGCGGCACAAGCTCTCGTGACTTAAGAGCGGCTGCCAACGCTATGAGCTCGCCCTTCTAGCCTTCGCTGCGGTACAACATAAGGTAAAACGAAGTATAGTGTACTCATGACCAATTATCAAATTTCCTCCATACTGGAGGCTTCCCGTACCGATAGTTTCGCCCGAGAGACAGTGGTCCCGGAAATGTGGCAGTTGTAGAACTAAAATGTGATCACCTGCTGCAAGTCCAGTACGAACCTTTCACAGAACGTCTTCGATAGAGACCGTTCAATGACTTGGATGGCACAGTTCACTGCTTGAGCGACGAGCCTTGCGACCTCGTGGCTGACAATTCCTTTTCCGGAATTTCGAGGCCGTCTTTCTTTTCTTCGTTGAACCGAAGCTAGACAGCGACCCATTGAGTGCACAAATAAATTGTCCTAATATCAGGAAAACCGAGTGAAATGCGGATGCGCCTCATCCACAAATGGAAGATATGAAAAAGAAAAATATGGCGGCTCCTAATGTCGTGATGATGATAGCTGGCAAGAATTTTGCATATGGCCAATTACCGCGTCCTCCTGACTAGGTTCTTAGTGCACGAGAGCTTGTGCCGCCGAGACGTGACCTAGAACAAGGAGCTCGCGCTTGTAGCCTTCCCTGCGGTACATCATAAGGTGAAACAGAGTATACCACCGTATTCCTTCGCCCTGGTAAGCAGTGACTTCCTCCTCTCATGAAGAACCCACTGCGTGGCAAGTGTTCCAAGAACGATGACGCGGTGATTGCCGAGCTGGAAGACATCTTAAACTTCAAGAGCCAGAATGAGAACGTCTATGACCAGCGTTTAATTCAGCTCATCGGTCGGTGGACGAGTGTGACGCCTTGTGTGTGTGTGACTAATCTCACCAGCGACGGTCACCATCGCAGCTCTCTTTTTTCGAGGTAATTATGCAAATCGTATTAGTACCCCTCGTATTTTTCACTTTCCGTTGAATGTACACCTCCACGTGTGCATAAGGCACAAATCTCCTACGTAAGTCAAACGCCATCAATCTCACGCCGTCAGCACATGTATGCAAACAGGCCTGAATCCTGCAGAGACGTAGAAAGACAATAACTACAACTACGGAATCTACAAAAAAAAATACATCGTAAGAAATTAATAAAAGTATGCCAAGAATAAGAATAATATCACCCTTTCCACAAAGAAAAAACTCCGTACTAACTTCGATTTAAAACACACACAAAAATTGGAGGAACATCTCGCGTCGATCGAGCTGCATTTCTTCGGACGCTTTCGTCTCGGAACAGTTTGCAGACTTTCTCGGTTGCTAAGCAAACAAAGAAGGGCCAGGATCCAGCCAGGCTGAAGCACCCCCAAGCCCCCAGCCGCCGACGATAGTTCCGCGCGCAGAGAAGAGAACGGGGGCGCGGCGTTCCTCCATTAAAGTTCGCCGTGCCTAGCGCAGCAACGAACCACTCAACATCGGAAGTTGCCGGCGGGGCGCCACCGCCGTCGCCACCGCCTCTGCACTCTTCCGCACCGCTATTTCCTCTCCAAACCGCTGTGCGAAGCGCCACTGAACTCAGGGGGCGCCTCGCGTAATATTAAAATCAGCCGCCCCATCTTTGTTCTCCACGTTTATTTCATCCCAACTTCCCACCGCGTGCTTCAACGACGCCAAAAGAGGGCCCGAGGCGCTTAGGAGCGAGCGCACTGAACAAGCACACTGTATCGTGCTTGGAAGACTTCCCCGAGTTCCTCTGCTCCTACGTGAAAGCGAAAGGGGATAGAATCGGGACGAGGGGGAATAGCGTAGTTACGCGGGGCGGGCCCACCTTCGGTTACGGTAGGCCATCTCAGGAACGTGCTCTGAGCGCCGCCGTCGTCGTTGCATGATGGAGAACGCCGATCGCAGTGTATAGTCGGAACAACAGCACCCCAAAAACGCTCGAGCACAATCAGAGCGCTAAGTTTAGCATCCTGCGCCGTTGTGCCCAGCGATCACGTGAACGAATAGAGAGTTTTAGTAGAGAGCAGGCCCAGCGGGCGTCTGCTCAATCCACGATTCGAAGTGAAGACACGAGCTCCTGCTAGCAAAGGACAGGCCTATCGTACGATCCACAAAAAGTCCCTAATTGAGCGTGAGCTCGTATGAGTGCGAGCGGGTGCGTTAACGAAAAGATCAGGAACTCTTCCGTTTTATAGTGGACTTTTAGCAAACCGTTACGATGTTCCGTGTACCGCACAACCGGAGCCTTTGGAGCATTCTTTTAAGTGCGCGCTCCGCGGTTGAGGTATATCACTTGAGCGCGCGGTTAAAAACATGATTCAAAGGCTGCGGTACGCGGAACACGGTAAAGGTCGGTTGACACAGCGGCGCTTGCTTACGATTTCTTGCGTTACGTAACGAGTCACTGCGACATTCGTGTTCCATACGTCGCGAGCAAAGCTGTTCCTTAAACGGGTCGCCACGCTCCATTCGAAGAACGGTTGTCCCGGTGACCAGCGACATAAGCGGTCGTAACGTGACGTAGAAAAAAGGCCCTGTGTGAACCGACCTTAGCAGTGTACTAAAGTCCCGATATTAGCCCCGTGCGCGACCGAAAGCGTCGCTGTGATCGGCCTTCCATGATTGGCCGAACGCTGACTATGACGTTGGAAAGGGGATTATCATCGACGGAAATAAGAGGAATGAAAGAACTTTAATTTTGACGGTGTTGGCAGTGTTCCTTTGAGAGCGTAATGATTTCAAGCTTCCACCATGCTAATAACAAACACCATCGAACTTGTTGTTTGCAAGGTAATGACGTCACAAGGGGGAACCACAGGAGGGCGCCACCAAAACATCTTGCCGCTAATACCTTTTCTACAATGGCGCAGCCATCTTGAATGTCGACACTTCTGGTATGCGGCAAAAGGAAACCATAGATGCTCATTGCAGCAACGGCTCACGCGGAATACTTGCGTGAGCCGTTGCTGCGTGCGTGATTGCGTCACGTTCTTGTTTCGTTTCTCCTTTTTTTTTTCTCGCATATGCCAGGTTGAAATGTTTTATTACTTTTCGTCCCGCATACCAGATACAAAACCCACGTGACTGAGAACGACAGAAAGCTGAAAACGTATATTAAAGGGGCGATGCGACAATTTTTGTACTTTGCGCAAATACCGCTTCGAACGGATCCCTGACGTTAATGACCCATGAAACACGCGTTCGTTTTTCACCCCACGCAATAGAAGTCCCAGAAAAAAATTAAAGAAAAACGAGCAGCGTTCACCCCCTCAACTCGCAGCCAGAACAAGCGGCCACGTGATCTGGAGAAGATAATATTCCGCCAATGTTGATCATAGCCACGCGCTGGGGTTGGCAAGGAACAGGACACGCGCTGAGTTCCAGATATCGTTATGGCTCGGCTATTGTCGTCGTTGCAGCGATTGGACACGGGCCACTACCCGAATGCTTCTCGAGCTAGCAATTATCACGAGCCCAACTCGAGTGTCCACGCAATACTCGGGTCCAATCTATGAACCACATTCAAATATCGTCATTGGGGTGTACTGCGATCCCCACGTTACGTCATCAAATTTTGCAAAGGAGAGATTGAATGAAAATGATCGCTTCTGTCCTTGAAATTACACCGCAACAAAGGATTTTCTTGGCCAGGGGCGTTGTGTGCGAGTATCCTTGAGTGCCACAGTGCCAGTAAGCTCGTGTAAAGTGAAAAACATTCCAATTAAATATCGTTGCACCGCTCCTTGAACAGAGTAAGGGCTCATTCACACTGGAAGCGGATCCGCGTTCGCAAAGCTGTTGCGAACGCGGTTGTATAAGGATTCAGTACAATTGCACGCGCATTTGATGACATCAAATGCGCGTGCAATTGCACTAGATCTTTATACAACCGCGTTTGCAACCGCTTCGCGAACGCGGATCCGCTCCCAGTGTGAATGGGGGGTAACGGGCGCCGGCACATTGAATCGTACGGGATTCAAGCTTACTTTGGCTTGGCTAAAAGTAGATAAAACGGACACTTGCATGCCCTGAACTGTGAGAAAGTATGACCCAATATCTGTAGCAGGGTTGGGCAGTATCGCGATACAAATGTATCGCGATAGTATTTTAGAAATACATTTCGTATCTGTATTTCTGTATCGCGATACATTTTTTCCACCAGTATCTGTATTCCTGTATCGAAATACATTTTGGAATGTTTGTTTGTATCGCGATACAATCAGGATCAACTGTATTTCGTTACATTTCTTGAGAAATACTCCCCCCCCCCCCCAAAAAAAAAAAAAAAAAAAAGTCCGAACGCATTTTGTTTTTTATTTCTTAGGGCATCAGGGTTGAGAGATGCTGGGGCATTGTTTCTATGCTGACCAAGGTTCCTTCCGATTCTCCAAACTATTTTTCTATGCGTCCTCCTCTCTCTTCTGAGAAGTGTTGCATAGTCGGGGACTCGAACCAGGTGGCGTGCCAGGGTTGGAGTCAGAGCGTCTTCTGCCGCAGGTCCTTAGGTAGGAATTTCTCGAGTCATTGTTTGCTGGCATTCAATGTCCGCTTATAAATATATCTCTTGCCTTAGCGTGCGCAGTATACCCAGCCGGCAAAGCTGAGTCACACCCAGTCCGTTGCAGCACGAGCCTGGCGGTGGTTGACTTGAAATAGTAGGATGACTCACGTAGTGAAGTTCACACATATTCAAATCACCGTGATTCGAATGCGTCTGCGGCTGCGCCCGTAATACTGCATGGCTCAAGGATACGTCATCAGAAGACGTGAACGTGACCCACTGCTCTGGGGATCCGAAACCGAGGAAGGAGGCCAGACGTGGCCTCGCTGTGCCGACCTAGCCTTCGTACTCCTGCTACTCGTCTCGAGCGCGCTGTTTCTCGGAGAGCTCGCACCTGTGTCGGCAATATCAGGTCGCAATCCACGAGGTCTCTGTTTGGGTGAGGCTAAGCGAAACTTGATGACTGCAATCCATGCGTCGGTGGCGGAGGGTTTGCAGGAAGGACGTTCACAACAGGGATGCCATCGTATCGTTTTTTCAACCGTAACAGAAAATGAGACACGTGTTCCAGGATGCTTCAGGTGGTCCACTATTCTCGAAAATTCCAAATGCATGATCTTCAACGATGTAACCTACAACGGAAGTACAGAGCGCGACACTGTTAGCGCGAACAAGCGATCGCCGGTTTTTCCAGTTTTTCTCTTTGACACCAAGGGATGTCATCCAAGTTAATATTGCTACAGAAAGAGCTCATTTAGTTCTATAATGTAAGCGATAAAATTCCGTGCTCGTTAATACTATTTAGAAGTAAAATGCGAAAATGCGCCGATGTCGTGTTCGTGCTAACAGTGTCGCGATGTGTACGTATTGTACTTTCAAACAGCAGCGTGGTAAAGTTTCATGTTCAAGGCCACACCTGCAGATAAAGAATACCAGTTCATTCCACCGTTACGTCATGAGATTTATGTTGGCAGAAACATCCTTATCGGAGAGGGGCGTGGTGATGTTTTGATGGGAATCAGGGTGACATAATTTATATAGAAGTCGAAGTTCTTTCGCCTTCTAGTACACGGCAGAATGGGATGGTAAAGGGAAGGGACGGCGATCAGTCCTTTGATGGACGGTCTTTTTGACCCCATGCAGATTACTCGTCGCCGAAACACTACCTTCAAGGCAAGTGCCAAAGCATGTATACAGGGAAAAGTAATTTGGGGATCAAAAAATTCCACTTCAGCTTCATCTCAGTTGGTGTCTCTAACAAATGTTGAAAAATGTATTGCAGTATCAGTATTCTGTATTTATTCTTCCCTCTACAATGGATTCCGTTATTTGTTATTTCCAAATACTTTTTGCCTCTATTTAAACATGTATTTCGATACGTTATAGCGATACATTTTACAATGATTTAGTATCAGTATTTTGGCTACTATTTTTATGTAGCAGCCAGTATTTGTATTTCCAAATACATTTTCGAGTATTTCTGCCAACCCTGATCTGTAGTAACTAAAAAGTTTTAAAAGATCGTATTCCAGAGTTGGGGAAAGCGGACCGACCAATCACGGCGTCACGTGAGCGCGTGTGATTCGCTCAAAAATGGCGACATGCAGCCAGAAAAAGAAAGGCTGGGAGAAGGGAGAATAGCGTTACTTTTACGTTTACGGGACTTTAACCACAGAGGCAGATTTACTTTAACTGTACCAGAACGTTAAGCTTTATATACGTACAGTCTCCATCAATATAAAAGACCCTTTCGACGAGGCAGTTTCAAGATGGTGCGGGGGATCTGCTTGGGCCAAACCCGCCTTGCTCGGGGTGAGAAAGTGAGCAGACCTTTCTTTGAATGTCTCTAAAAACGAGTACCTCTGGCCAACGTATGTTGAATACCTCCACACGAACTTCCCGGGGCGATTTTCCGCCGCCGGCGTTTGAACCGGCCACTGACCGCGCGAGATAACCTCTATATACATCAGCATCGGAGATGGTTGTAAACAAGAGCGGGGTTATTATTCCAGGTTCCATACGAGGGAAGTTCATCGAACGCCGAGTAACCGCGACTTCACGCGTTGACGAGTAAAGGCTTGTTATCGCGTTCGCGGAGTGGAACGATTCGTTTCCGAGCCGACTTCACAGCGTGTCAACGGACGAGAACCAAGTTGAAGCAGCAAACAAACTTCCGGAAGCACCTTGCGCGAGTAAAGGTAGACTAACTTTAAACATTTAAGCCGCAGTCACATTCCAAATACACAATTAAAAAAAATGCCTGCAGATATATTCGGAGCATACATATGTACGAAAAGAAAACGTGCTTCGAACTTGCTTGCAGATAGTATTGCCGCAGATAGTTGTATCATCATGCGTACAGCGAACACTGTGTCCTTTGTATACGATGTACGGGCAGTGTGGCTGCTTCTCGAAGTTACACGTTTGGCTTTCGTTCGCGCAGACACCGACGGGGAATGCGGAAGGTGTTGTTACGTCACGTACGTCGCGTGAGCTTCGCCGGAGGAGGGGGCTTTGAACTCTTGGTTTCTCTTTTTTTTTCGGTAGTTTATTTAACGACTCCATCCGCTGTGTCTATACGCTGTTCACCTCCAAGTTGACAGCGACGTAGAAAGTATGTTCAAAACGCGCTAATGCCTGCGGCCGTCAGTCATGCGCTTTCCGTCCAAGTTTGTCGCGGGACCCAAAAAGACGACGATTGGTTAAACTCAGGCAGGGGTCTCAAACACGCGGCCCGCGGGCCGGATGCGGCCCGCAACTCACTGGGATGCGGCCCGCCGGCAACCGGCTACGAGTCCCGGTTCCCCTGTCTGGAGCACTAGACGTATGACGTGCGCCTTCGTGATCTGATCTCGTCGATTCATTTTTGCTTGAAAAGTAGCTATACTATTTATACTTTTATACTTATGTGTGTTCATTTGACCTTTGTTTCGCTTTATTTCTTGCTTCCCAGCTTTTTGTAATGTACAACGATTCCGCTACTAGGCTGCAAGCGCGAGCTATTCGTTGAAGGATGCATTTCGGGTGCGCGAACGTGATTCTCCCCTACAAAAACAAACACCATTCCTGACTGTCTTTCAGAGACATAATGAGCTTCGTTAATTCCTGCGTGAATCGAGCAACAGGAACAACAGTGTACTTGCTCTCTTGTTGCATTCAAAGTTTTAGCACGGAAATAAATGTTAGGGCGCAAACGAGCTGATGTACATTAAACATAATTAAAAAACACCGAGACTGCAGGTAATGACACACACTCAAAAGTCTTTTGAGCGTGTGTGTCAAAATACTTTTAAGTATGTGTGTCGTTATTTGCCAGTCTCGGTTTTTTTAATCACATTCCAGCACGTTGGCGGTGCGGTGTCATTTTAGTTCTTGTTATCACACCAGGTCAGGGCCCAAAGTAGTCATATAAACAAATCAACTCTAAATATGTCACAGGCAAAACTGTGGGTTTGCAAAAAAAAAAAAAAAACACAGAGCACGAGGTCTTTTCTCAGTAAAATCTTTTAAAAACCCCCCCCCCCCCCCCCCCCTCGTCTTGCGTTGGCCCTCGACCGTTCCGGAGTGGGCTATTTGGCCCTCACACTAAAATGAGTTTGAGACCACTAGGTTAAAGCAACAACCAAAAAACCGGACTTTATTTTTTTATTTTTAGCTTTTATATAACTCAAATAGCTCAACGTTCAATCAAAAAAACAAAACAAAAAGACAGGGGCGGACAGGACGGATTTGTTTCCTTTTTTGACACACCATGGTTTGTGCGATGGAATTCGTAACGTGTGAAATTTAGAAACGCGTAAGTTCTACATTAAAAAAATAAAAAAGGCTTTTCTAGCAATAGGAAAATACCGTCGCGTCATGGCCGTTTTATAAGGAAATAAACCCGCCGCAGACCGTGACTACTGACTGTGTGGAACCACGGCTTTAGGATTGACTGTAGCGCGGCCTGTCTAGGCTTTGTTAGCCACCTTGATCCACATTGGCAGAGCTCGTGAATAATCGGACGGAATAAACGTTCGTACAGAGCATATACAGCCGTCGGCGTTATCTTCGATATGTTATATAAATGCGCGGAAAGAGCGAGATGCGTTAAGCGGTGAGATCTTATCCGCATACCTTGAAAACTTGGTGGCCTCGTCCGCGCTGAGATTATATATATATATATATATATATATATATATACACCGCGAGTGTATCTTCAGCAAAACCTATTTCCGCACAGTAACGTGCGTTCTCGAGTAGGCGACTGCCGATGGGTTGTGTGCGAAAGGCTCATAAAATCCGGCCTTTTCGCCGGTCCCAAAAGCCTGGTGTAATAGTGTGTTTTTTTTATTGTCAATATTGAGTCAAAGATAAGGCAAGATGTGCTTGTGTATTTAACGAGTTAAGGTAGCCGGGCCCTTATCGTGTCATTAGCACAAACAATCTCATGTAGTTGAGACCCAATTTTTCCGACACGGGAAGCGGAACGCTCTAAATAAAAGCCGTCATTAACGTCTAGACGTCGCTTGCGCGCCAGCGTTCGATAAATCGGCGACTGTTTACGAAGTGAAACAGGTGGCATGCTTCTAAAGACCTCGGTTCCCGATAACAAAACCAGGGTGTCAAAAAAACTTTCCAAAGCAAAAAAAGTAGAATCCTTTGCAGCTGAGCCGGAGGCAGCTAATGTATAGCCTACCTGGGCAAATTTGCGAGTGTATAGTAGTTGGCCAAAATCTCGGGCCGTAAAATTCCCTGGCACCTCTTGCAGTGATCTAGAGATTCTCGGATGCCAAAATAAACAGAACGGAGCTTTCGAAACGACAAAACTACAGGACCTCTTTTTTTTTTTTTTTTTTTTCTGAGACGCGAATTAACGGCACGACGCTTTTGATGGGAAAACGATTGGCGCGCCGAGTGAAAAGTACAAATTGCTTTTAAAAAAACGTAAAAGGGAGATAGATGAAAACTGATAAAAGAAAATGTCCCCCATCAAAGCAAACCGAACAAGCGCTATGTATGAGGATAAGAGAAGGGGACTTACTTTGAGTGCTTTCATATCGGACCGCGTTGGAACCGTCTTGTGGCTCTTAGGTCGTTTCCTAAACCTGTTAAAAAAAAAAAACAACCGTAAAAAAAGAAGAGAGAAAAAAAAACGTTTTAACGGAATATATTTAACAACGCCGTTTCCCCCACTTTAGCTGGAACGATTCTCGGGGAATGTGGCACCATAGGCTTTTCCGTTGGGAAAACAATCTATCCCTAGATTGTTCTTTCAAGTCATGAAATAACCTTGAATTTTTAGCATCGAGACCCGTTTATTTTTTTCTTTAATTCTTCTTTCAATTCAAAACACACGCAAGAAAGCAGCAACTCGGAAATATACTAATTCGTAGCGTGACAGAGCTTAGATAGCATCTCGAATCCGACCGCTGCGTATTCCCGACGGTTCCAGCACGCGACCGAAGGATTTCTTTCTCAACCTGGTGTTGGGTGCGACCTTACTTGACGCGTAAACAAAATGCCGCGTACTCCACAAGTCCCCTTCGATAGAAGAAATCGGGTATTCTGTTTTATATATTTTTTTTTTTCATTTGAATCTTGAAACTTAAGTAGGTCATTTTACAACCTGATGCGGATTACCAAAGTTGCGACAACGTTTCCGCGGTCGTCTGCTGTATTCACATCGGCAGGTGAAAACGAGTTATGCTAAGTGCGAGATGATGGACCCTAGAGAGTAAACCGAATTTCAAGTTGCTCTCCTTAGTTCTGGGCAACAGCATTTGAGTATAGGATTTTTGTTTTTGTTTTATTCGTTGATATAGTTGATACCTAAGTTAGCATCTAAACACAAAAATTGTGATGTTCACGAGGCCAGTGATCATTTTTGATAAAACTAAAACAAAAGGCAAGTTTCCTTTTGTACCCCCCCCCACCCCCCCCGCCCCCCCCCCCCCCCCCCCCCCCCCGCCCAAAAAAGTGAAAAGGTTATACGCTATTTAAAAAAAAAAAAAAGTTTTCAATGTTGCGCTGTACAACCCGTAAAACATAAGCGTCATTTATCTGAAGTCACCATTGAATTAAATGTTCGTAACAAAATGATAAAATTTTGGGATGGAATTGAATCTTTCTGTACGCGCTAGGCGGAAATTTGGTAACCCCATATTTACGGATGGTGCACTTGTACTAAACTTTTTTTTTTTTTTTTCTTTTGAGTTTACTGTGAACTGTTCGAAATAAACAGCCTTGACGACGGCAGTGCAATGTTTGGGGGACGGGTAAGATGAGTGAAGGCTGACAGAAAAAAAAGGGAGATACCCTCCAGAGTACACTATGCTATGCGCGCCAGCTGAAAACACTTAACCAATACTTATTGACTGGTCGCGTGCTATTCTTTGCCAGTGGTGTACTTCGAGCGAATGCCAATCCAAAGCAGACCTCTTTTTTATGGTGTTACTTCAAGGAGTGGTGCAACGATATTCAATTGGAATGTTTTTCGCTTTACACGAGCTTACTGGCACTGGTGGGACTCAAGGATACTCGCACGCAACGCAACTGGCCAAGAAACTCCTTTGTTGCGGTTAATTTCAAGGACAAAAGCGACCATTTGCATTCAATCTTTTTTTTTGCAAAATTTGATGACGTAACGTGGGGATCGCACACACCCCAATGACGATATTTGAATGCGGTTCATAGATTGGACCCGAGTATTGCGTGGGCACTCGATTTGGGCTCGTTATAATTACTAGCTCGAGAAGCATTCGGGTAGTGGCCCGTGTCCAATCGCTGCAACGACCACAATAGCCGAGCCATAACAATGTCTGGAACTCAGCGCGTGTCCTGTGCTTTGCCAACCCCAGCGCGTGCCTATGATCAACATTGGCGGCATATAATCGGCCCCATATCACGTGGCTGCTTGTTCTGGCTGCGAGTTGAGGGGATAAACGCTGCTCGTTTTTCTTTAATTTTTTTCTGGGACTTCTATTGCGTGGGGTGAAAACGAACGCGTGTTTCATAGCTCATTAACGTCAGGGATCCGTTCTAAGTGGTATTTGTGCAAAGTACAAAAATTGTTGCATCGCCCCTTTAAGTATAATTTTCAGTGACGATAGAGGATGTTGGCAACGCAAATGGTTCAAAGTCGCCAAGTCGTCGGTGAATTTTAAGGCTGCAAATGTCAACACTTTATTAACCCCTGAACTGGCACTGCAAGTGAATTACAAACACTTATATGTATTCTTTACCGTACCTGCCGCTCGAGCATGGGCGTACTCAGACTTGTACGTAATCCGTTACAAGTAACGAAATTACTTGTAATCCGTTACATTTATCTGTAATTTTGTAACGGATTCGTTACATAATTTCTGGGGTAATTGTAAAGTAATTTAATTACTTATTTATGTAAGGGATTACTTGTAATTCGTTACTTTTTTATTGGCGGCGGAAAAAGCGGGAAATTTGAACGCAAGAAAAAAACATCTTCAATTTCTGGAAAAAAGAAGTGTTCCGGTAAGCTCAACTGCAAACCTGCCGTCGCGCGCGCACACACACGCGCATACATAGACCTGTCGAAGCTTTTTTTTCCTTTTTTTTTGCATCGCCTAAACATTAAAAGCTCTTTCTTTTTAATCTTGATTCTTTAGATTGCTTACCTACGACGAGGGGAAGCACACTGATGTGAAGAACCGGACTCGGGACGAAAACAGTTGTAGGCCGTGACGACAACGGGTCAAGACATGAATTTCTAAAACACGCATAAATGGATAAAAAACAAAAAGAATATCTTCCTTCTTGCCATTTTGCTCACGTTGCTGTTTTTTGCTAGTGAAAATTCATCTTCTTTCCACTTCCCTCCCACTAGAGCCAAATCCGCCTTTCCTTCCTTCAAACTCTCTTCGCTATCCCCGATGCTATCCCCGATGAAGGGGAGAGGAACACATACTGCCCTCCAGAAGCTGGAGTTTGTATGAACATAACAGACAACATAATAGACAACAACGATTGACGCGCCATCTACCCAGGAAGACGGCGCGGACCACTCCTCCAGCGTTTACTTCAGGTTTGCAATGAAAACGGCATCAAGCTCCATCTCCCAGAATAAAGCTTCGCGTTTCCTCCAGGCCTCAGAGTGCACCTCCATCGCCTCACTTCAGAGGTACGATGCGGTGCGCCAAGCGTTTGTGGCTATAATAGTACGCTCCCATCCAGCGCCTTGCTGGAGGTGGCGGCTGACATCTTTACAAGGAAGCGGGGAAAGATGTCGGATGCAACTTTCGAGAGTCAGCTACTGCTGAAGATCAACAAAGTGTGACTTGGTCAAACAATAAACAGTTGCATAATGCCGTTCTTTGTTTGTTTCTTATTAATAGTGCAGTAAAGTTGAAAGTAACGCCGCGAAAGTAACGGATTACTTTTTCGAGTAACGGTCACTTACTTTTACGGATGGGTAATTGTAATTGTAATAAATTACATTTCAGACCTCAGTAACTGTAACTGTAATTCCTTACTTTTTTTTAGTAACGTGTACAAGTCTGGGCGTACTAACCGAGGGGCAAGGGGGGTGCTCGCGCCCCCCCCCCCCCCCCAGTTCTCAGTGTGTGGGGGGGCGGGGGCCAAGGCATGTGTTTTGCACCCCCCGCCCCCCCTCCCCTGAAACAGCCGCCACAGGGCAGGGCAAACACTGGCCGGCGGCGCCCAAGGCATACCAAGAGCATCATCCCCCGGCCCTGGGGAGGGGGGTGGGTGTCTGGTTTGCCGCCCCACTCATAAACAAGTTGGTACGCCACTGCGCTGGAGCACGCTCACGTGCCACAGGGGCTTCTGTTAAAGCTACAAGCTCCTATACTTCTTACTTACTTACCAGATCGAGGTGGCAAACCTTACGCACCCCAGCGGAGAACTTCAGATTCGTTTAAATTACTGGAAGGGTTTGAGCGTGAAACCAAAGTCGGTTACACTTACACGGCGCCTACATTGTAATATGCCAGTGTGCACGCACCTCGGCTGGAATACACAAACGAAGTTGTAGCACAGAACACGACTTGCAAGGTTCGTTCATAATATATATGAAAGGAAACAGCTCTTAATGTTTATCTGAAGCACATGCCAGTTATTGAGGACGTTCTTGTTCCTAACTAGGGCTGCAACTCGAAGTTTAGGTTCCAGTCTTTTAACTATTGACAAGTCGAGAGGTAACGGGAATGGTGAAGACCGCAGTAGTAACATCATGACGGTTAGAGTGTTGTCGCTCATATTGTTCCCTACTGTATGAACGCTTCCGCATATTACAGGGTGTTACTCCCCAAAAAATATTTACAGTATTTATTTTCACCGCAAAAATAAACTATATGCACCGCCGGACGCTCACTCTTCACCCAAATGTAGTGCTATACTTCGTCTCATCCTACGATGGACTAAACGCCTAAGCCACGGGCCGCCAGGTCCAATCACGTTCCACGCTAATCTATGACACGCTTAGCATTGATTAGGTTTGGACGAATAATGCTCCAAATCCAAAAAGCTGCGTCATTTTTATAGCTTCGGCACTGCAAAGAGCCAGTACGTCGCGGCTTTTTTTTGCAATGTAGAATTGATGAGTCACTCATTGCTCGATGCGAACCACTGTCCGCCCATTCCCAACAGTGATCCGAGACGCGGGTACCTATACGTGCATCGAAGCGAAATACCACGGAATTATCTAAGTGGCTCGTGATTGGATCTGGCGGTTCGTAGCTTTTGCCCTTAGTCCATCGTACACTCTAAGAAATGCCTGCGCGTCTACTTACCCGCAGAACGCTCAAAGAATCAATCTCTGTGATCAACGAAATCAGCTCGGCGAATGATGAGGCGGAACATCCGTTTACACCCACAGAGGAAGTCTGCGCTGTGGCATTACGCAATGCAAACATGACGCTTTGCATTGCGTAATGCCACAGCGCAGTCTTAATTTTTAGGTCTAAACAGATGTTCCGCCTCATCATTCGTTGAGCTGATTTCCTAGATCCCAAAGATTGGCTGTTCGAGTGTTTTGCGGGTAAGTAGATGCGCAGGCATTTCTTAGAGTGTAGGGTGAGACGAAGTATAGAGGTCCGAACGACATGCAAAAGTTTCAGCACTAACCCTTATCTTACTTAAACCTTAGATGCGATTTTCTGCAATTTTCATTTGGAACATGGTGGCCAGCAGAGCTATCGAATACACGGAGTTCTAGGGCGCCAGTGACCGAAAACGGGCAAGAATAGGCCCCATTTTCTGACTGAAAATTTTGGAATATTACTTGTAAATTTTCAATAAGATAACGGTTAGTTCTGAAAATTTTTCATCTGGTTGGCACCTCGAGCGCTACATTTGGGTGGAGAATAAGCGTTCGGTGATGCATAGTTTTTGTTTCGCGGATAAAAATATTTATACTTTTTTTTTTTTTTTTTTGGGGGGGGGGGGGGGGGGGGGGAGGGCGTTCTTAGAGGTCATGTGGAGGCACGGGCACCGGCGTGGCGGGATTTCAAACGGACTGTCTGACGACGCTGCCGTGAGGTGGGGGAGGCGACAATTCTCCCTATGGTTGAGGTACCCCCGAACACTGTGTCAAGGAGGACCCCGGTGGAGAGTGATTTGTGGCTGTTTTCAGTGCACCGCCCGCCATCGTCAATGGCAACACGCGCTGCCGACGTGCTCAGCTAACGACTTCGCGACGACCAGGCTGAAGCGGCGGTGAGGCAGAACCGACCCTTCTTCAGGCGGGTCACCCGAGACCGCAAGCAATTGACAACCACGCCGAAGCTCGAGCCCACCTTTTGCCGACGGATGTTTGTGTTTCGTGTACGAATGAGAGAACAGCGCAGAGGGAAAGGAGGGGTGGCGAGTATTCCCAAGGGTTGTTTTTAACCGACGGGAAAAAGGGAACAGGGAGGGATGGAGAGACGGACTTGGGAGCCGGACCGATCTTGGTTTCGTGCTGAGCAATACATTAGACTTATGCATTAAACCACCGTACTAACCAACACCTCGCCGTGTCGCTGATGGAGATCAGAGTCGGGAGCTGCCATCATGCCATCTGCGATTGGAGCACCCGGTGAGAGGAACCTATCTGGGGGGGGGGGGGGGGGGGGGGGGGAGGGGGAGGGGGAGGGGGAGGGGGGAAGGGGGAAGGGGCACGCTGTATATAAGTCACAGGCTCTGGGTTTGTTGATGTTACCTAAAGCACGAAATAGATGTGAGCAAACAATCCCGTCGCATCACACCGCCGAGCACCGGAACCCTAGTTATCGCGGCTGATGCTAATGCCACGCTGCCACGTCACAAACCTCCGTCACTCTAAAAAAAAAAATGCCCGCGCGTCTACTTTCCCGCACAACACTCGGAGAGCCAAGCACCGCAATTTATAGAGGCAGCTCAGCGAATGCCGATACCGAAACATACGTTTAGACCAAAAAACGCAGTCTCAGTTGTGATATTAAGCAATGCAATAAGCTTGACGTTTTGCATTGCTTAATGTCACAACTCAGACTGCGTTTTTTGGTCTAAACATATGTTTCTGCGTCGTCATTCGCTGAGCTGCCTCCGTAAGTTGCGGTGATTGGTTCTCCGAGTGTTGTGCGGGGAAAGTAGACGCACGGGCGTTTTTAAGAGTGCAGCCGACGCTACGTGCTAGGGGCCCATCAAGCAGCGTCAAATGCGCAAGTTACTGTGCTTTTTCTGTTTTTGATGATTGATTCAGTGATGATGGAACACTCACAAAAACATGAAGAACACCAGGATGGTGCACTTTTGACGCTGTCTGATTGGTCTCATCAGCTAATAGCGTCAGCTATACTTTCGAACTTGAGGTGAAACGAAGTATATAAGTCCTACGGAACTCGTCTAAGTAACCACATTACAGAGAAGATATGCGAAGCATGTTAAAGAAAAAAAAAGACTGTTTTTTCACCATCCATACAAACCATGCAAAACTTTATCTGAAGAAACGCAGAGCGTGTAGAGTTTCAAGCATTTCGTTATACATCTACAGACAATGCAATTGCGGCACAAGCCGATAGGAAGAGCGCAAGTCCGTCGGCTTCTTTTGCAGGGGCTTCGATGACGTCAAAACGATGAGCTCTGATTGGTTCTGATTGAAGAATAGTGGGAAGGCCTCAATGCTGGCTTCCTAGATTTCTACCCGCTATCCTTTAATCAGAACCAATCAGAGCTCTGCGTTTTGATCTCACCTAAACCCCTGCAAAAGAAGCAGACGAACTTGCGCTCCGCATAAGAACGCCTAAGAACCAATTACTACGCACGACGCGCGAATGAACCGCGCCCTGAGTTTCTCGGGCGGTGAAAAGCGATAAGTGAAAACGAATCATTTGTTTTTCGTGCATTTTGTGTGTGTGCTTACCGAAGGCCACAAACACCGACAGACGCACCGTACAATACGTGCAACAGTTCAAGCGTGCGACGAAACCGCATTCACTCTGCAAAAGAACCAGTTCAATTGGGCTCTTACAAAGCTGTAGAGGCCGAAACGCCGCGAACCGCATTTTGCGTTCGTCAACCTGTCGGAAACGTCACACCCGTTCGTTAAAAACCCTCCCCCCAGCCGTGGCGCGACCCAACGAGACGGATAAGGAAATATGGCACCCGCGTCTGTCGTTACCTCTCTCTCTCTCTCTCTCTCTCTCTCTTATTTGTGGTTCAAACCGAAACAGAGCGGTAAGACCCTAAAGATCTGGTTTGGACCGACATCGGCGCAGTTCGAACTCGTAGAAGGTCGCTACCATTATTTGTTTTGGTAACAAGAGAATCATGAAGACAAGACAGACGTGGGGACGTTTTTATACTACGTGTCACATTAAGGGGGATGCAGCCGAGATTTATTTGTAGACTTTCCGGAACGAAGGAGTTGCATGCTCGTAGTTGCGCATGCAGGCCGGGCGCTCGGAGTGGGCTGGGGTAGCTCGGGCCACAGGCTGTTCGCCGTCAATCTAGGCGAGCTAGATTTTGTTCGCCCGGCGTGCCCATTGTTAAAAGGTCTGAAGCGCCGCTCAAGGGCGGAACAAACGAAGCCGCAGAACGTGAGATTCTAAAACTACATAAACGAAAAATGAAGTCGCATTTGTAGAGTTTCTAGGGTTCCAATATTGGCGGTGTCTTTTGTGTCCGCCACCATGCAGGGATTCCACCATGGTGGAAGAAAGGTATTTAGGTGATGACTCTGGCCGCTCTTCCGGCGGGGAGCGAGCGACCAGATCGTTCAAATCTAGCCTTGAACCAGGAGTAGTTAGTTCCGCGTCGCCGCGGAGGGCGTGGAGTTATGAGCATCGTGGGTTTGAGGTCCCTCTTCGGCGGCAACGGTGTCGGCGGCGTAGCGTGTTCGCCTTTTTGGCGGTTTGGTGGTGGTGTGCGGCCAGTGGCTGGCCTCGTGTTTTGCTTTGGTGCTGTGTCGATCACAGGTGCCCCCATCGTCCACGAATGTGAGCCCTACCCAGAAGAAAAAGAACAAGAAGAACAAAGAGAACACAGATTTACGGACTCTGGCGACTTGGTGGCGGCGTGGCGGCGGTGAGCGAGGGAATGGCGGGACCACCACTGGGAGCAACAACCGGAGCGGTCGGTTTGGGAGGGATTCCATACTTGGGCGCCATCTATCTTCGTGCGAGTGAAGCGCTCGGTGCGCCGAACCATAGCCTCCCCTATACTTACAAAGTCTGTCAGTTTGACGACGGAGCCATAGAGTGCCCGGTCGCAGATTTAGAGCGTGAGGATCTATTAGCACAGAACATTCCTCGGGGAGTCCGGTAGTGAGCGTACAGCTTTTAAGCGGCGAGGACCCGAAACACACTGTTGTCTCGAGAGAAACCGATGCGACTGCCTGGCTGATGTCGAGGCTGCAGCGAATGCGGCCGCCGAGGCCTGTGGCCTCGGCGGCCGCAATTAAGATGTTCAGTAAAAATATCCGCTAACAAATTCTTATTTTCGTAGTCATTCTGGTTTCGTTTTCACTTCCCGGCATGGAAACATTTTGTACTACCTCATACGGGAGAAGCCGTTTTTGGTCTTCCTAAATAAGGGAACCTGAAAACGTCCTCAAGACGTCTTTGAAAGAACCAGAATGTCCCGACTAGTTCCGGACTTCCCGACGACGTCTCCGTCGGGACGAAGACGTATCGACCACCTGAAGGCGTCCTCAGGACCATCTGCGTTGTCTGGGCAGTTGTGTGCCCGTATGGCGCATGGACCGCCGAAAACTTCAAGCAGGGGATAGTCTTTAGTTTTTATTTTTTAGCTCTGGAGAGCCGCGGTACTGTGGAAAGGCAGCAACCCGTACCATGGAGGCCCGCAGTGCCGTGTCTAGCGAATATCATAATGTGATGAGTATATACAGGGTGTCACAAAAGAAAATTTACACGCTCTTTTTTACGGTAAAAATGAACTAGGCTTTGCCGAACGCTCATTCTCCGTCCCAAGGTAGAGCTAGAGGTCAAAATCAAATGCCAAAGTTTCAGCCCGATTCGATAACTTAATCAAAAGTTATAAGTTCAATAGGAAAAGGGAGCCCATTTTTGCCCGTTTTCGGTTTCTGGTGCCATAGAGCCCTATGTGTTCCAAAACTCCGGCTGCCGCCATTTTCCCATTAAAAATTTCAGAAAATCACTTATAACTTGTAATTAATTTATCGGATCGGGCTGAAACTTTGGCATCTGGTTGTGACCTCTAGCGCTACCTTTTGGGCGGAGAATGAGCGTTCGGCGATGCCTAGTTTATTTTTGCGGTAAAAAAGACCGTGTAAATTTTCTTTTGTGACACCCTGTACATGCAAGATGACGACGACATGGGTTGTTGGCATTGGGGAGGATGGCAGTCTGATTCGCAGAAGTCCAGAGTTTTTGGAGGCGGGTTGGGCGGGTCAGCAGCAAGCCATCGGGATCTCGCACCCCGTTCGATCGGTGCATGAAGGAGCCCCAGGAACATGTTGGCGCTGTTGCTCACTGGGGCCCACTGGGGTCGATGCATCAGGGTCCAAGGAGGTAGCCCAGCCAAAGTAGAAGCTGCCGCCTCCGAGGAACCGAGGCCGAGGGCTCAGATTGAGGCACCGCCGTCACCCGGTGTGTCATCCTCTCAACGTCGCCGTCGTCATCTTGCACACTGACCTTTCGACGCTCTTCCCGTGTATCAATATCTGTGATCTGTAACCAATTAGCCCCGGCACTTTGCCGCACAATTTTGAGCTCAAACAAAACGGAGAAACGAAACCGAAACAAAGGAACGGGGAACGGGTGGCGCTCCATGTATAAACCGTTCCATTAGGGTCATAGCAGAGAGGGTAATAGAGAGAAAAAAAAATGCCCTCCCCCTCAGACCCCGCGTGTCGTCTGCTCCGCCGAGTGGGCTGTACCTAATATCCGGATGGCGTGCAAACTCTGTTTAAACTCGCGTCATTTTGGAAATTTCAAGCGCAGATGCGCAGATTTGGGTATGCCAGTTATCGTGTAATACTATGCTAGATAAAAAAGACTAACAGGGTCCAAATGCGCTGTTACCTCCGTACAAATAAAAAAAAAGGAAAAACTGTGTCAGATTGGCCGGTCTCTCCGGCGAAAAGTAAATCCGGTTGCTGTATCGTTTGTACTATACAAAGTTCGTTCTGGTGTAGGCCTTTAGCGACCATGAGTGGAAGTCTGAAATAATAAATAAAAACGTGCTCTCCTGCCGCAATACACGCATTAGTTGAGGGTAGTACTGCCGGCTGACTCAACTGCTATTTAAAGGGACAATGAAGGCGATTTCATTTATTTTTTTTAAATGGTGTTTTTAGGCTTCTTGGGAACCTGGCATACTGCCCAATTTTTCGTAGACATTTGTGACGCATATTTATGTGCCTACAAAAGAACTGAAGAAACCGAAACTGAACTATCTCCATTCTCATTTCTGGGCCTCCGAAAACGGAGGTGACGTAGAAAGTGACGTCATAAGTGAATAGTCGGTATCGGTAGCATTTAGGAGATCGAGACTGGTTACCGCGGTGGGTTATAGCACCGCGGTAACCAGTGACCTAAAGGCTAACACCAACGGAAAGGGAGTACGTGTGTGGCGTTCGCCGACGGTGAGCGCCCAGCCGGCAACGAGCGGCCCACTGGCTCCGAGCAGCAAAGCTGTGAGCAACATTCGCACGGACGAGACGAGAGCGGCGCGTTGCCGAAGGACAGGCCCCTTCCCTGTCCGACAGGGACGCGAAGGAAATGCCGAGGGGGAAGCGGCAGCGACCCTGGAACCGGTTCCTCCGCGGGGGACCCTCCCCAAGAAGGAGAAAATAAACAGCACCATTTTTGCTTTCACCAGAGTCGGATGTCCACTCATTTCGTCGTCAAAGAGCAAGAACGATTACTGGTCTTTAGTTGACCGTTTGAACAGCCATCTACGGCGCACACATTTGGCATGACTACCACTTTGCAGAATCCTTCGAGTACCGTGTTCCCAAAGTAAACACGACATCGACGTCTCCAGCGTGCTCCGCGCTGCGTTCTTTATTATTTTTTTCGTTTGCCCATAGTTGCTCGTTGCCCGTTTCGCGTCCAGCGTAGGAATGAAAAAAAAAAATAAGTATGCTGTTTTATTTACGGTTTAGTAATCATCTCCGGTCCGATTTATACTTTTCATGGTTATTCAAGCGGAAATTAGAACAGTATTCCTAAAAACTGGGAACCAAAACGTGACCGAGGGCACGTCACTCGTTCCGACCAATCGCTCACGCGTCTTTTGTGACGTCGCGCTTCTTGGCCCCGCATCGGTCACGTGAGCTCCGCTTCTACACGGAAAAAAAGATATGCTAGTTGCTCATTTACCGAAATAGAACAACAGAGAGCTATAGGCTGATTTTGGAGTAGCCATAACTATTCTAAGAACGCGAATCACTTCACAACGGCAGCCACGAGCGAGAGTTCGATGTTCCGTACAGCCCGCCGGTACAGCCCAAAGATGGAGAATGGCAACCTCCCGGTTTGTTGTCTGCTAGCGGAGTCGGGCGCGTGCCCTCTCTTTCGTTTTACCCCGCTGGTTCCGCTGAATTTCCCGGATGTATGGAGAGGGCGCTGCTGTTGAACAAAACGGTGCCGCCCAGAGAGCGCCAAATGGAATGGTCTATACCCTCGCCAACAGGAGAAAAAAAAAGTATAGTGCGTTTCGGCGTCTCGCCGCAGCAGGGTGCTGGACTCTCGTAAAGCCTAGAGTTCCTGTATAGGCTCCCTACGGGAGCCAGAGTTGCGCGTTCACCCCCGGAGCGCCGGCTTTCCTGCACGGCATGCAGAGTCTGCTCGTCACGTGACTGAATTTGGCAAATAGCGGCGCCCCGCGTTCGAGTCGCGCGGCGCGCTCGAAAGCAGGGGAACGTACGCCGGGGCGCGCGCGATGTCTTCTTTCCTGCACGACACTTGATCCGGCTCCTCACGTGATCGGATCTCGGCGAATAGTGGCGCGGCGGCACGTGGAAAACAGACGCGCAACTCTGGCTCCCGTATACTCTAAAAAGAGCCCGTGTGTCTACTCTCCCGCACAACACTCGGAGAGCCAATCACCGCAACTTACGGAGGCAGCTCAGCGAATGACGATGCCGAAACATATGTTTAGACCAAAAAACGCAGTCTGAGTTGTGACATTAAGCAATGCAAGCGTGAAGTTTTGCATTGCTGCGTTTTTTGGTCTAAACATAAGTTTCGGCATCGTCATTCGCTGAGCAGCCTCCGTGAGTTGCGGTGATTGGCTCTTCGAGTGTTGTGCGGCAAATTATACGCACGGGCTTTTTTTAGAGTGTAGGGAGCCTATACAGGAATTCTACTAAAGCCCAGCTAAAGCTTTACTAAAGCCCCTCTGTCCTGGGAAAAGTGGGCTCGCGCTGCAGAACCCAGCATCCTGGTTCAATTCCCGCCCCTGCCCGTTTCGATCTGGATGAGCATCGTACCGGCGTGCGGTCGTGTATCACTACTGCGTGGTGCACGTTAAAGACCCCAGATTAGCGGTTGTACCGCGCTGGCTAAATTGCTCATCTACAGCTGAGACACCACACGTCCACTGAGGCAGACTAACTTCCGGCTGTATAAGCAACTAACGACTAATCTGAAAAGTGGCGCCATTCATTGTTGTGGAAACGCTTGAGACACGTGCCGCGCGCCGCTCCTGGGATTAACATGGCATCTGAAATCTAGCTCAGCGCTGCGCTGTGCCGCCCTGATCTTCCCAAGGGCTGCAGGTTGCACGTACACTCTAAGAAATGCCTGCGCGTCTACTTACCCGCAAAACACTCAAAGAGGAAATCTCTGCGATCTACGAAATCAGCCCAGTGAATGATGAGGCCGAACATCCGTTTAGATCTCAAAATTTAGTGTGTGCTGTGGCATTATGCAATGCAACGCGTCATGCTTGCATTACGTAATGCAAAACCGCAGACTTCATTTTTACGGCTAAAGGGACGTTCCGCCTCATTATTCGCTGAGCTGATTTCGTAGATCGCAGAGATTGGCTCTTTGAGTGTTCGGCGGGTAAGTAGACGCACAGGCATTTCTTAGAGTGTACCTCGTGCATCGACGCACCTTGCGCTACTTTTAAAACATGAAGGGGCTTTAGACTCTCCTCTTATCCGTTGCTTGCCGCTCTACCTTTTCACTTTCGGCGGCCGCCTCACGTGACTATCTGCCAGGCTTTGTCAGTATAGAGGAGGCTATGGCCGAACATATTGTAATTGCCGCGTACGACAGAGAGTCATCACCTAATTGTTTCTTCCCCCGTGGATTCCACAGCTTCCAACAGAGGGCACGCTTTTGAAAGGGGTCTCTAGTCAAAGAAATGGCTCTTATTTACGTCTGGCTCCAAAGTTTAAACCATGTTTTAACCATTCAAACGTATTTTGTGAACACCCTATTTGCTGACATTGTGTGTTGGTAGTGCACTCGGGCTTTCTGCGTTTGCAAGTGCGTCATTTGTGGGGGGATAAAGACGCTCACGCAACTAACGCCATGATATCATGTAATGGCTTTGGCGGCGGTCATCGCTTGTTTATGGCATGGAATTTAGTTTCCGACAAAAACGCAGCGGCGTGCTGTAATATATTTTCCAGCGCGAATTTCGTTGTTAACGTTTGCTTCACTGAGTTCAGCCTTTAGATGCGAGCCTCTAATGAGTGGCGTCACATTATGAACGAGTCATGGTGGTAGTTAGAAAAATGCTTCTGACCATGGTTACATTTTCAGTGCTTGAACGTAGGGCACGTGCTTTGCTCGCTTTCGGAATTGACGAACACGGGCGTGCTGAGCTGTGAAGATCGCATGCTGAGCAGTGCGATCTTCCCAGCCCAGCATTTTGGAAACAAAGACCTTCCGGCCGGTGCGATCCTCAGCGTTCGGGCGTATGACGGGTGCTTTGCTTACTTTTCGAAACGACAGAAAAATTATAGCAGTCTTGCTGGTGATTTTGTAAATATAGTAAACATTGTAAACATAAACATAAGCACCTTTCAGCATCTGCTCACCAGCGCTAGGGTGTACTAGAACTGGGTGGTGTGCCGACCGTGGGCCTCTCCATAGGAGCTGGTTGTCGGTGGCCCGATTTCGCCGCAGGGACCTGGGGGGGGGGGGGGGGGGGGGGGGGGGGGCGTTGCCAGTCACAGCGGGGCCAGGAAGCCGGTCGGGCAGTGTTTAGCGAGGCTAGCTCGGGACATGTCGGAGTGACTATTTCTTCTTGTTTTACGTAGCGTGTGAAGCGACACAATAGTGTTTGGCTGCTAGCTGTGCCGAAGAGACAAGGTACCCACAGCAATGTCAAATAAGACGAAGATAAGGACAGAGCGGTGGTGCCTTGTGCCTGGGTGCAACGTGGGTTACAGCACATAAAAAAAGAAACAATCCTTGCTTCGGGAGCCGAGTGATGCCACTCTATTCGCAAAATTGGATCGCCTGATTCCAAGAAAAATTCTACTGCGTTACGCGATTTCATTCTTTTAAGAAAAAAAAAAAACTGTTGAAGAGAAAACAAAATGTCTAAGAAGAGTATATGACTTGGTGACATGTCAGAGAAAAAAAAAATTTTCTCCAAGTGGGATTGCTCTTCCATAAAGACAGCAATTGAATTTGCTCCATTTCTCTGGCCAGTCTAGGTATTTGTTTTCATGTGATGCTTGTTCACTAGACGAAATTTCCTGGTCTAAGTTCTGGACGATAATGCAGAAGTAAAAACAAAAACTCCGTTCTATTAGTTCATGCTGCACAAAAAAGATGTATTGACACCAGAACAAAAACTACGGATTTAGAGACCCGCAAAATTCGGTGTTAGAAAGCTGATGTAATGTTGCTTTGCTTTGTGCGAACTGTTTAAACATTTCTGGAGGGCGGAAAAGAGTTTCCTGTGATTTCAGATAAAGCTTCAGATAACTGGCAACCATGATTTCAAGACACAATATGGCCAAGTGTCGTTACTCTGAAGCGTAGCTTATTTAGTGCCACTGGAGGGTGCTATGCTCTAACATGGATAGCCTCCTCTATACTCACAAATCCTGGCAGTTCGATGACGGAGCCATTGAGTGCCCGGTCGTAGGTTGGGAGCGCGAGTATATGGTAGCACAGAGCATTTCGCAACATTTCGAAGGAAAAAGATGTTTTCTGTCCTTTGTAACAAGATAAACAATGTCAAAAGTAGAAGATGCGAATTCTTTCAAAGTTAAAATCATTGCACAGCTTCTTTAACTCCGACCGCAGACAACGGTATACGATGCGATTTGGCCGATCAAGCAGCGCCGAAAATGCAGCGTCGCGGCGCTCGTCGTTTTTGTGCGTTTGCTAACGCTTTAGCTATCAACGAATGAACCAACCACGCACAGCGAATTCACCGTCATCATGAAAGGTTTTTTTCTGTAATTGGTTTAGCCGCTCATAGCGTACCCAGAAAAACAAAGAGAACCATGACGAGGCAATTCGTGCTCTGCTTGTTTGGTAAAACGGAGTGTAAAAAAGTGCATGTGCAGCCAAAGCACGACAGAAGGCAACGCGCGCGTGCCGGAGGCTCGACATTTTATTGAGATGCGCCGCTCATCTTGTCCTCTCCGTGGCATATCGAGAATGCTCCACTCAACGGGAAGAACCATCGCTCCAAGGTTGTCCGTCCAATTTATCCTGGGACAAAAAAAAAAAATAAAGACAAAGCCGTCCCGCTACGTTCGGGAAGAGAAGGAGCGGCACAGTTGGCCGCGTAGTCTGTGGTCACCACAAATCGTTTCCCCCAATGCGGGAATAAATCTACTCCCACACTGTCCACCCCAAAAGGAAGAGAAATCGTTGCCTGCCGTGGCCACGCTAGCCGTAAAGTTTGGGCAGCAATTATGCTGGCATTACGGATGCGTGACCACCAGCAATTAACTCGACACGCGAGAACAATCTTTAGTTCCGAATTGTAGCAGTACGGGACAAAGAAGCGTCGAGCGGGAGGGGAGTACCACAAGTTCCACAACGACGTTATGCTAAACCGTCCTCTTTCCGAAGAAAAAAAAAAAAAACGACTGTATTTGTTTTGTTTATCTTGCAGAATCAAGGGAAAGGGGGGAGGCGAGCGCTTTGTATGTTGAATCACGTAGCAGTCAGCAAACAAAGCCCAAACTCCGCGAGAGAAGCTAGAACGCTCAAGAAAGACTTTAAACCTCCCCCCCCCCCCCCCCCCCCCGGTCACTAATCCTAGAATAAGGTACTTAAGAAGGAAACATAATTGAGGCTGTTTTTTATTATTTAAAAAAAAAGTGAAAAAACTATAGTAAATGAAAAAAAGAATAAACACAAAAATTGCTCCACGGCTATAGTCGTGGAAGATTGGAACCACGGTGGCGTTGGCGGCAACGGCGGCTTCGTCGACTTCCACGGAATAGCAAATTAGGAGTCGTGGCGTCGCATAATCGAAACAGATGAAAGAATCGATGGGGAGACCGTCGGGTAGCATGGAGAGTAGCCGCGCAGCAGAGCGGACGGTCGATACTGCATGCGTAACAACGCCATTATCTGAGTTCCGAGCAGGCAATGACCTGTCTCTGCGAGTGAAGGGGCTCGAGACTTTGTTGGCTCCGGTCGTATATAGCTCGGACCGGGAAACCGCGTACCTGCTACGTCCGACTTTCCGAATGAGGAAGGGCACTGCGGAGAGACGACGTTTACACACTGGGAGGAGGAGTGGTGTGTACATACAAGCATCACAGTACACACGAAAAACTTTTCACACCCTTAAAGCCGCGGTTTTACGCTGCTAGAAACAGTCTGGACTCCGCAGACGCTATCATGAGGTGCGTTTCTTTCCTGTATCGCGATCCTCACTTCTTGATCATACAAACATCATCTGCAGAATGCTCGAAGCGTACATATCTGTGAAGCAAGCATGTTTGGAACATACCTGAGGCGTTTTCACATGTAATTCTGTCGTTGTGTTTATACAGCGAAGACCGTGTCTTTTCTATGAGGTACGAGCAGTGTGCTATAGTGACTAGTGTATTAGCAGTGGGTCAAGCTCGGTTACACCCTCGAGGGTGTAAAGCTGCTGAGCGTGCATGCTTCAAAGTCTGCTTTATGGCATCGCAATTTTAAAAGAACATGGAATTCGAATGCGGCGGAACGTTATTCGGCGAGGTTTCGTGGTACATCCCCGCGGTGAGGTTTTCCGTATACGGTCGTCGTGGCAGGGAAGTTTTAGAGCGCAGCTCTTAGGCGCCCGTTTCCGGCTTGAGCGCCGTCGCCGTCGCCGTCGGCGTAACCGCGCGGTGCATTATGGGTAAATTTTCTCGAAGGGACCCGAGGTCCTAACGAAGGACCTTGGGTTCCTTCGGGAGGACCTCGGGTACCTTCGGGAGGACCTCGGGTTCCTTCGGGAGGACCTCGGGAGGACCTCGGGTTTCTTCGGGAGGACCTCGGGAGGACTTCGGGTTCCTTCGGGAGGACCTCGGGCTCCTTCGGTGACCTCGGGGAGGGGGGATCACGTGACCCCCCTGAAGTCACGTGACCCCCCCCCCCCCGAGGTCACGTGACCCCCATGAGGGGAGGAGAAAGGAGGGCTATACCCTCCCCTCAGTACCCTTCCCTCCTCCTCCTCAAGAGCTGAGCTCCAATTCGGCGTCACAGGGAGTTGTAAACGGCTTTCATTTTTTTCCGCTAAACGTCACTGCGTCACGTGACGTTTTGTGACACTGTAACGTGCAAGCTCGAAATTCATACCCCAGGCCAAATGCACCGGAAATGCACCCCAGGACACGCGATGTGAAATCTGCGTGATGTTCACACAAAGCTGCAATGTTAGAAATGCCACTCAAACTCTGTATACTCCGTTTCACTACAAGTCCGATGGCGGTCGACCTTACGATCGGATAGGAACAATCAAGAAGCGCTAAAAGTGCACTGTCACTCCACTCGTGTTCTTTGAACGTTTGTTGTCTCCAGCTAAACCAATCGCGTAAACCATAATTGTGTTGTATGCATGTTTAGACAGCCGGAAGTTATTCATGCCTCAATGGGCGACATGTCTCTCAGCTGTAGATGAGCAATTTAGCCAATGCAGTACGACCGCTAGCCTTGGGTCCTTAACGTGAACCGCGCAGCAGTGATACACGACCGCACGCCGGTACGACGCTCATCCAGATCAAAACGGGTGGGGATTGAGCCCAGGATCTCTGGGTATAGGGTGTACTAGAACAGGGAAGTGCGCCGACCGTGTCGGCCTCTCCGTAGGAGTTGAGTGTCGTGTGGCCCAATTCTGCCACAGGGGCCTGGGGTGGCACTGCCAGCCACAGCGGGGCCATGAGGCAGGTCAGGCAGCGTTTAGCGAGGCTGCCTCGGTCGCGTTGGTGTGACTATTTTGTTCTTGTCTTGCGTTGTGTGTGAAACGATACAATGTTGTGTGGCTGCCATAGCTGCGCCGAAGAGACAACGGACTCGCACCGATGTCAAATACGGTGGTGTTTGATGCCGGGGTGCAACGTGGGTTACGAAACATGCAAAGAGAAACACTCCTTGTTTCGGACGCCGAGCGACGCCTCTCTGTTCGCAGAATGAGATCATCTGATTTAAAAAACAAACAAACAAAACAACCTGATGCTGAGAACAAAAAAGGAAAAAAAAGAAGACTAAGAAGAATGTGGTACCTGTGTGACATGTCAGTGAAAACAAATTTCTTTAAGTGAGATTGATCTTCAATAAAGGCAGTAATTGAAGTTTTCCATTTATTTTGACGGTCAGTGTTTATTTTCATATGATGCATGCTCACTTGATCAAATCAATTCAAACATTTCCTGGTCTATAAGCTTTTGCTGAGAATGCAGGAGTCAAGAAAAGTTCGCTTTTATTTAGAAAGATGTATTTACACTGGAACAAAAAATTGGTATTTAAAAGTCTGCAAGATGTACAGCGAACGAAAAAATAATTAAAAGATCCTTGACAGTGAAGTGGAGAGGAAAGCGTCGCATATAAAATCGTGCTCAAACTTCGCTTTTTTAATGCTGGTAATAAAGGTGAGACAGTTATTTTTCTATAACAGCAAAACAGAAACAAAAAAAAAAGCGATGCTCTCTAAGAAATTCGCCAAGTGACTATTTGCGCTTTCAATATATAATCTTCTGTCACTTGCGCAAGTCACGCTTTGTCCCATGTGGATGTGAGATGGGATGGAACTTATTCTATCTCACAACCGAGCAGACGAAAACAAACGAAGAATACGACCATTCCGACGCCGAATTAAGCATCTCTGCCGCAACCGCCAGGCCTCTGTCTGCCGTCGGATGGCCGTGCTCTGCCCCACGGCGCCCTCACCGGCGTGCTTGCACATCGGGACACACTCACGGTCGCCGGACGGCACACCTCCCCATTCCGGTACACCTCCCCACGCGCTCCAAGCTGCGATGCGTTGACACACTCGGCCGCCGATCCCCCTAAACAAATCACGCACAATGAAAATGCGCAATAATTTTAGACTTTTTTTTTTTTTTTTTGCGTGACTGGTTTAGTCACTGATAGCAAATGCACAATGGCGACGAGCGCCATGATAGTGCATACTTTTGGAGCTACTTGATTGAATCCATCGGATCGTTGCTTTGAATGCGGTCGGACTTAATAGGGAGTTTGAGAGAACCGTCTTTGCACATCTGATACGGTACGATAGGCCCTCCGGTACCAACTGCGCATGTGCGAGTCTTGAGCGGTTGAAGGTTAAGCCTCGAAGGTTGAGCCAATATTCGATCGCTCTAAGGGCCGGTTGCACCAACGCCGCTTAGCGCAAAGCGGAGCTTAGCCGGAAACCTAAGCTAAGTTTCGGTTTCGTTCGGTTGCACCAAAATCGCTTATCGCTAAACCTAGCACTAAACTACGCTTATCGTAAGCGCTCAACATTGGGCGCTTTGATTTTGGTTGTTTCAACGTTGGTTGTTTCTTAATCCTGGATTTAAAACATGGCGGCTGGTTTGTGGCGGTCGACGCGGTGGACGAAATTGGTTGTACAAAGTGTTTTAGGCTACAACAGCGTGAGAGTCTCGATAGAATGGCCTTCGATTGTGACAAAATGCAAAATATTGTCGCGTGAAGTGTTTATCGACCCCTGTTTTCAAGCTGGCTCTCCACTTTCAGTGCGTGTTAGCCCTAACCGAGATATGTACGGAGCTGTGGGGCTCACGTCTGTCTTCACGTTGGTTATTCTGTCAACGAGCTTATTCGTATGTATACCTTACTGATTTTCGCATAACTGTAACGTATTGTTATTTACCAGCTTGTTTATTTCTACTTGCAACGCATATCCTTCAATCCGATGAGCGCGTTGAATAGTGGCAGTACATGATCTCGGCGATCAGCTGATTGTCGACCCTTCTGCCGTTTGCATCAGATTGCGGCGCCTTTAAATTATAAAACAGCGAAAAGTCAATTTCTTTTGTTTTCTGAGTTTCGAGACAATCTTCAGTGAATTTTCCATGTCTCGCGAGTAGAATCTTGGCTTCAGAAAACTGTATCGTTTCATAACCGTAACTTTTGTGGTGATCGCGCTTTTTTGGAATATTTTGCTTTATATCTTTCATTCGTGGCGACGACAACTTCTATTCGTGGCGACGACAACTCGACGACTTCTATTCGACGATTTCCGGGCATTTTCGCAACTGCCGTGGCGAGTTCGTCACTGTTTTGAACTTCATCGGTCTCAGGCATGACTTGATTTTGGTGTTCATCTTACCTGCCTACTTATTCTCGATGATGTTTTGTCTTCAGCGATGTAGCGAGTAGAGCGTCCTCCTCGCGTTCGGTGAGATTTGGGGCCCCCGATGGCTCCTTTATCTCAAATGTGAGCACGAAAACTACTGTCACTGTCAAAATATTCTGTTATCAACCGATAATAAACACACAATTACAGATGTAAAGAGCATTTGTGTTTATTTAAAGCATTGACTCCTGTTTTTGAAAGTTAAGGCGAAAAAAATGATTGAATTTGGAAACTTTTAATTCGTTACTCACCGAAGAAATACAGCGAAAAGCAGACATCACGAGATTCCTCTCCGCCAATCGTATTCGTCCCTCTGAGCGTTCCCTAGTTCGCTCTGTTTGTCCCTACATTCCCTAGGCAAATCCATCGTTTAGCTAGGGGCGCGTCTGTAAAGCCGGGTTGACGTTGGTGCAACCGGAATTTAAACCCGTGCTTACCCGAGCTCGGTTTAGGCCGCTAAGCCGACTTAGGAAAGAGCCGCTTTGGGTTAAGGTAAGCGACGTTGGTGCAACCGGCCCTAAGAATCAAGTTTTAACCACTTGCGCGTTTTATTAAAAACTGGAACTCCTTCACTGACGATATATTTAAAGGGAAAGATCCTTCTGTATTTCGCAAGAAATGTTTAACTCTACTGACTTGATTAATAAACACTATCTTTGCCTCATTATATTAGTAATCAATTACCAGTGCTACCAATCCTTGTATATACTTTTTCTTGGTACAAGTATTTAAGTATTTTTATGTGTACGTGTAATTAATGTTTAATCCATTTAGTATGTTGTTATTGTGGCTATGAATTCTTGTTTCCCCCTGATATAATGCATTCCATGAGAATGCCCTTCGTAGAAATGAACTGGAACTTGAACTTGGTAGCCCATGCGCAGTTCATACCTGAGGACTCATCGCACTGTATCGAATTTCAGTTTATTTTCATTTCATTTATTTCACCTTAAAGGCCCAGTTAGGGCATCATATAAAGGGGGGGGGGCATTTTATTAACATGAAAGAACAAAAAAACGCGCTAATGGAGAACACAAAGAAAGAAAAAAGAAGTGTAGTAAAAGTTATATAAAAGATAAAACAGCAAAATAGCACTCACATAAGATGGGTTTGAAGCAGACTTGTGCCTATCTCAAATACTCTACTCAAGATACTGTATTTCAAATACGTTTTGAAGTATCTTGGTATCTTGCAAATACTTTTGGTCGAGAGTATTCGATACACTATTTTAATTACATTTCTTAGTATCTTGTACTCATTATCTCAAATACATTTTTCTTACATTCCGCCATTTTTCGAGTTTTTCGATATGAAGTGGCGTGGGCATGGCGCGAGCAAACGTGAACATTCTTTCGAGCCACCAAATACTGTTGCTAGCTCTAATTAGCTACGGTGACTTCGGCTGAGCTCGTGAAAAGCATCGCCTTTTTCCCCGATTGTGACTCATATTTCAGCCCAAAGTTCGTACAATGAAGGTTTTCCCCTCGTCTTCCCAAAGGCGCCTTTTGTTTCCTTGAGTTTACCCGAAAAATCCCCTCAAACAAAAGGGGTGGTTTTATGGAAGCAAAGATTGCCACACTGAGGCCCAACACAGACCTGGAAACGACCTACGACAACAATGCAGACTTAAGTGTCAAGAAAATAACAAATAAAAGAAAATAAGAAGTGGACACACAAAAAAAGACATTTTTGTTTTGCTTGTTGTATATTTAACCCCGCTACGGCAAAACGTCGAGGTTTCCTTTTGTTTATTTTCCTTTTGTCGTCAGTCCGTCACTTATTGCTCTCGCGAACACTGTCTGTAAACGAACAATGATACGCAGAGAACGTGAAAGGAAACGAACTAAAAGCTAGATGACCTCTCAAAATCCCAACAAAGCGTCCCCCAGCATTGAGTGCCTTTCTGAACGAAATTTACTTGAAGAAGGTGCGACCACTGCCGTGGCTATTATAATTTCATGTGGGCTCTCTTTGTTATCCATTCACTCACATCGGTATCCCAAGTTAGTTTATAGTGAACTCCACATATAGGGAATATGGATTGTAGTTAAACGATGCGTCTAAGGTGCGGCGCAGGACGTGATATTCAGCGATGTCACTATAGCTAAAGCAACCTCTTTGTTTCTGCCCAAAAATGTTTTGTAACATGTATCAGTGATATTGCCACGCCCGTTGCCGAGCCAGCGCGTGGCCGAATGGTTGCCGTGCTTGGCTCTCGCGCGGAGCCTCCGGGTTCGATTCCAGGGAGCCAGTTACCAACGCGCCCGGTGCGTATACACAATTGACCCCCCCCCCTCTTTTACAACGCCTACACACACACACACACGATTCCAGAGAGTAGACTCCTCTTTTGTTTATTCTTTTAACTTGACCTTTTCGTGAGTTCGAGAACCTTGTCGTGTGATCGAGTTACAAATGCTCTACGCCCCGAACGTTCTACGCCGAATCTTCTAGAAACCCACGCGGGTACAAAAAGTGCTCTGCGTGGCGGTCCGGGGTCAGTCTCGTTCCAGCGCTCGATCCTGCTGTTTCGCCAACATCGACGCCTGCGACGCTAGCCTTTCTCTATTTTGTTCTGGGCACAAGTTCGCCCTATTAAAGATTTAGTAGTTTCTTCAGTTATTGGCCGCCTCATCATTTGTCATTCGGGACAATATCCTGTTCCTTATAGTTGGACTGCATAAAATAGCCCTACGATTTTTTTTGTTTCTTTTTTGCCGTTTTGTGTTGTTATGTGCTAATAAACCATACTGGTAAACCAGATTTGTGCAAGTGTATTATTGTCGTGTTCACTGACGTCGATAGAAATTACGCAATGCGGAAGTATCTTCAAAAGAATTGATTTACATTTCTAAGTATTTGTACTCTACTCAAGATACTTTACAGTGAAAGTAACTTGAGCAGTATTTTAAATACTTTATGAAGCAGGTATTTAGTAACTTAACTTAGATACTTTTATCAAATATTTTGTCCAACACTCGTTTGAAGAGCACTTAGGAACGCAGTAGAGTCGTTAATGGTAACTATAGATGATGGCAACTGGTTCCATTCGGGAATGGCGAGAGGAAGAAAGGATTCAATAAATTGGTCTTACCAAAAATTCGTTTGGTGGCACAGGAGTTATTGAGGCAAGATGATATTATTTCTGGGAGGGGGGGACAGCAGTGAGTCCTTGATGTCTGAGCAGTGATAATAAATTTTGTGAAGGAGGCAGAGTCGGGAGAGTTTCCTTCGACAGCGCAAAGGGGTTAGACCGAGTTTATTTTTTAACATAGAAACACTGGTGAAACGATCATATGATGATAAGATGAAACGAGTCGCCCGGTTTTGCACTGCTTCTAGGGTATCGGCATGGTATGATTGATGGGGGTTCCAAATCGATGCTGCATACTCTAGTTAAGGTCTAATGTACGTTTCATAAGCCATTTGTCGAACGTGTGGAGGGGCCTCTCGTAAGTTTCGTCTGATGAATCCAAGAGTCTTCGATGCTTCTGCAGGAATGGTTTCAATGTGGGTTTTCCAAGAAAGGTTAGTAGTTAATCTGATGCCAAGATATTTCTACATGGAAACGGGCTCGATAACTTCGTTGTCTATGGTATACTGATATGCTAACCGGTACTGCTTTCTGGTGAATTGCATTAATTTGCACTTGGAGTTATTGAGCGACATCAACGATTTTCTGCTCCAGTGGCCAATTTTCTCTAGATCATTTTGAAGTTTGCAGTTGTCTGTTACCGATGCAGTCTTGTTATATATGACACAATCATCTGCAAAAAGCCGAATTTTCAAAGAGGTGGTACACGGAAGATCGTTAATGAAGATTAAAAGCAGCAGAGGGCCAAGAACGGAACCTTGTGGAACCCCTGACGTAACGCTTGTTAGTCTAGACTCGTGATCGTTAGTGACTGCAATGCGAGATGCGAGAAAATTATTAATCGAGGAAAGTACTAAGGGGTCTAATTGCAGTGATGATAGCTTGGAGAGAAGACGTTGGTGAGGAACACGATCGAACGCTTTTGAGAAGTCCAGAAAAATGGCGTCGGTTTGTACATGACTCTCAAGGTTTTTGTGCAATTCGTGAACAAATTCGCACAGCTGAGTCTCGCACGAGAAACCCCTGCGGAAGCCATGCTGATGTCTTAAGAGAAAATTGTTTGGGGAAAAGTGAGTCATGATATGTGAATACCAGATGTGCTCTAGAAGTTTAGACGATATGCAGGTTAAAGAGATAGGGCGATAGTTAGAGGCTAAAGACCGAATTCCCTGTTTGAAGATTGGGACAATCTTACCGATCTTCCAATCAAGGGGTAGGCAGCTTTCGGAGAGTGACTGGTTGAAGATAAGATTAAGAAAGTTGCTGGATATAACAGCTGTATTTTTAAGAAATTTCGCATTGATGTTGTCGGGTCCTGCTGAGGACGGAAGTTTAAGTTTTTCAATGAGTTTAATTATTCCTGTTGCGTTAACAGTGACCGGTGCAAAAGTGGTTCCGTAGAAGTCCATAATGGAGACTTTTAACAAACCGTTACCGTGTTCCGCGTACCTCACTACCGAGTCCTTTGAAGCATGGCTTTAAGCGCGCGTAGGTAACGGTTCGCTAAAAGTCCCCAATGTAAAACGGAGTGACAATAACATAAAAGAGATCATTTCCTATGAATATCGTGGCGTTAATGCCAAGTCAGGCTTGCCTCTGCAAATCTTGAATAAAATTAAACTTGACTTTATCCTGCCATGCATGCTTCAAGATAAAGAGATATCTAAATAAACCAAAAATGTAAGACGGAACCTATGCGCGTAAGAGGCCGTTAAACAAGATCAACACCGCAATCAGAAAAAAAAAAAGAATTTATATTTCTGTCACGCATCAAGTTGCCCTCCAGTTTCATATCGTCGTGGCTCGATTAAATAACCTGTCATTCTTTTCGAAAAACCTGTCGGTAGCGGTCAGCCATCGCGATGTATTTCTTTATAATACAATATCGCAACGAAAAGACAAGTGGGAAAACGGAATTCCGTCTCGCAAGCTGCCAATGAGATTCTAGAGACTCTTGAGAACTCGTCCAGGTTTCGTACCACCGCAATATTCTGCATTTGCATTGCGTCTCTTCTGTAATATATATATATATATATATATATATATATATATATATAATGGGAATCAGTGAAGATTGACAAGTGCAGCCGTAGTAATATTGTGAACGAATATATATATATATATATATATATTTGGCGTGTCGGTGTAGCGATCACAAGCAAGAAGAGTACTTATACACGAACATGTATTATGTCCTGGTATTTTCTTTTGTCGTTACCACAAATGGATACACAAAAAAGAAAAGCGTGTCGTATTTTCCAGGCAGTAGTCCGCATATCAAAGTGTCTGACTTCTACACAGCGCACTTTGAAACATGCCTGTCTTATTCACTCACAAAAGAGGGTATTGTTGCGAAATTAACTTTAATAACATCTGTCACTCACAAAATCTGTCGCCTCGTCACAATGAACGGTCTTTCAAAAATAAAATCATTATATAGTTTGAACCTGTTCATAGTCCGCACCAGGTAAATTTTTGAACTTTTATTATGTTTAGCCCGCGGACTATAGGGCGGAAAGTACGGTACTATTAAGAAGCACGAAGCGCAGAGAAAGCCGTGGCGTGTCTGAGAGGACCACGTTCGCCAGTAGCCGTCAAAGAAGCATATACTTGAGGTCGTAATGTTGGTTACAGACGTGCGAGGGCCAGTTAAAGCCTGCCTGAAGGACGGAGGGCTTATGGTAGATTGTCATAATACATATTCGTGAGCACAAAAGTTACCTAACCGACGTGTCTTAATTAGCTTACGTTTTTGTTTTTTTCCACACCACCAGATTGAACTTGCATTCCTAACGAAAGTTACCTAACCGACGTGTCTTAAATTTGCTTACGTTTTTGGTTTTTTCCACACTACCAGATAGAACTTGCAACTCCTAACGTTTTGATGATTGCTTGGAAGAGTTCGTAGTCGTTTCACAGTCCGTGTTCCTTACGTCAGAGTACTAATGCCAACTATGGCCGTAAAAACAAAAATCAAACAAAAAACAGTATTTTTTATTAGCTTGCCAAATAGCAATTACAGCTGGTAGAATTGTTTTTATATATTTTTATTACGGTTTCAGGTTGAGGCGTCCAGCGAAGCCGACACTGATTCGGCGTGATTGAGGACACTTTTAAGGGACATCGAAAGTCAATCACGAGGTGTTTTGTCGGTTTGCACTCTGCCAACCGTCACTTCAGCTTTCGGCTTTAACCACAGCTTTATTTGGTCTTTTTCCATTAACTACTCGATCCTTTACCGAGAGCTCGAACCGATCGTGTGGGTTTTAAAGATAAACACTCAACTGAACTCTTTAATTAACCGAGTGACGTCGGTAAAAGCAGGTATTGCTGTGCCCGTCGAGACCAAACGCAATGCGGCGTTTAGTAAACACAAAAATACAATAGTTTTTTTTTTCTTCAAAAGATTGAAAGATTTGAAGAACAATTTGTCGGGCACTTTTATGCAGGTAGCAAATTAGTTTTAATGAAATAAATACAACTGAGATTGAACAAAGCTGTTGAAAGAAATAGAGGCATGTATACCTGGATTTGAAATGCACACAGTCATTATAGCCTATAAGGTCCCCAAAGCAAGCAAGCAAGCAAGCAAGCAAACACACACACACGCACACACACACACACACACACACACACACACACACACACACACACACACACGCACGCACGCACGCACGCACGCACGCACACGCGCGCGCGCACACACACACACACACACACACACACACACACACACACACACACACACAAACACACACACACACACACACACACACACACACACACACACAAAAGCAATACAGACAGTAGATACCTTATGATATTTTAATTCGGTTCCTCGGGTAACGCTTCCAAATAACTACGCAATTTTATTTATATATTTTATTTTAAAAAAATGCGCTAGTGAGCGACTTTTGCGGAAAACGTATCTGATGCCTATCGTGACTCAAAAATCGAATTCACCTTGATATTTAATTAATTCTGTCACACGCAGCCGGCGAGAAAAATTCTACCGACTGGGTTGACAGTCGCTTTATTTATTATTATTCTTTTTACTTATGTTTTACCGCACGGACACTCTTGAGTCTGTGCATAGACGTTTATCAAAAGCAATGCCAAGTAGAATTTAAAAAAAAAAAAAACAAGATATATGACTCCAGTCGAAGGCGAAACGACAAAGATAAAAGCGAGCGTCTTGTTGGGAACGTTTGTTAATTGGCAGTGCGGAAAATTTCTCGCTTGATATTCAAATTGTGCCCTGTGGACAGGAGGGCGCGAACATAGATATGAGAATGCGGGTAGGACCGTTCGACTATTTTAATTAATGTAAATGTATCTTCTAGTTTCACTTTTTTATTTATATGAGAAGCGTGCGAGTATGAGGGCGTAAATGTGTAATATCTCTAAAGATGCTTCTGGGGAATCATTTAATTATGGGGAGACATTTCCGTGGTGTAATTAAATGTGCGTTGGTCCACCCCAGTTTGAGGTGAAATATTGCCTGCGTGGCACTAGACTTGCGGGATAAACATTACGTTTAAATACATACGTACTGTGTTTTTTTTATTTTTAATTCAAATATATTTACTTAAAAAAGGCCTTATTAAAACGCATTGTCACGATCAGTGGGATATGTAACTAAAGCATGTTCATGAACTTTCTAATTGAAGAAAATACACACGTAAAGTTCCGATTAGAAACTTGCTCAGCGTTATCGAAGATCACTTAATCAGTAATTTTTTGAAATATTTAGAGCGCGTTTGGAAGCGCGTTGGTGCACTTAAAGGGGTTAGGGCATAAAAATTAAGCAAGTAGATTATTCTTGAAATCGAATGATCATAGGCTACTTACTGTATACATCCAGTTTCGCAATCTTTAGCGCTCTAGTAATTGCAGTAATCAATTTACGAATGTTTATCATTTTCGTCTGGCGACCAAGCAAGACTGCTCAAGTTAGTCACACCATGGTGCCCATAAACCACCTGGTCATCATATTTTACTCGAACGCACTCTCTTTCCATGCTCGCCTACCGCGCGCCGATCGGACACTCTCGCGCTACACGGCTACTCCAACGTAAACTCTCTTGCTCTCATCTACTCTTGCTCTTTGATCTTCCACAGTGCGTCCACGTGCGTGATTGTCGCGGGCGACGGCGCTCGTCCGTGACGATGTCGTCGTCGTCGTCGCTGGAGCTGGTCGCGAGCCGGTCGAAGTCAAAACGGCCAACTTCCAACATCTTTTTATAAAATCATTCCCATCGCTGCGGCGATCAGTGTCGAAGACTCCGACGAAGCGAGTGATGCCGCAGATGTCGACGCGTCTCGAAACCGCCTGCTCGAACCGTGGAAGGTAAACTTGGAAGCTGAGGCGCGAGACTCCGAGAGAGCCAAGTCTGTGAGTTCGTGTAGGGGGACGCCACGTGTTCGGTGGATTGATGTCATCGACCCAAAAAACACGGCAGCATTTTTTAATGGAGCGGATCCCAGGGTTTCGCATATAAATCGATTCATCCACAAAAATGTCCCTTCTCAGCCGGAGAACGTCATGGAATGCGCAATTCATGGACAATTCAAGTACACTCTAAGACATACCTGCGCGTCTACTTACCCGCAAAACACTCAAAGAGCCAATCTCTGCCATCTACGAAATCAGCTCAGCGGATGATGAGGCGGAACATCCGTTTAAAAGTGAAGTCTGCGCTGTGGCATTACGCAATGCAAAGCGTCATGTTTGCATTGCGTAAGGTCACAGCTCAGATTTAATTTTGAGGTCTAAACAGATGTTTCACCTCATCATTCGCTGAACCGATTTTCAGATAGCAGAGATTGGCTCTTCGAGTGTTTTGTGGGTAAGTAGACGCGAAGGCATTTCTTGTACTAGTTCATTATGCAATAAATGTATGTATGTATATCCCCTATCCCTTCTTAAAAAAACTCTAAAGGTCGCCGAAAAAACAATATCGCGTTATTTTCAAACAATTTTAGCAGGATTATATAAACATACAATGGGTCCTACCAGTATAGTTATTTCATAGTTTATTTTTGGCGCGTCTCAACCCCTTTAAGCTGCCAATCGTGCAATTGCTGGCTCAAGGATGGTGGTACGAAAATGTGGGTGATAAGACTCACCCGCGTTGTCTCCACATTTAGCGGAGAAACATTCCCGCTAAATTTAGCGGGCTCTGACGTACGTTCCCAGGGACAATGAGTGTGACGGTTTCCTCGCTTATTATCCAGAACACTTTTTTTGTCTACTAGTCGTATTTTCAGTTAAGTGATTCGCTGGGAGCCTTCTTGTTCACCTCCCCTTGGCTGTTTTTGTGTTCTGCAAAAAAGTAAACTCGCAGACATTTTTTTTAAATGTAGGCCAGTAATATTTTTGTATTAAGCTCAGCTTTTCATCGAGCAGAAATCTGTATAAAACGATGGAGTATAAAAATGAAAGACGTTTACAATTCTCTGTAATGCCGAATTAGAGCGCAGCTCTTGAGGAGGAGAAGGAGGTAAGGGTACTGAGGGGAGGGTCACGTGTGACGTCAGACGTGACGTCACGTGTGATGTCACGTCTGAAGCAAACATAAAGCATGTTTGTCTCATGTGTAGGCGTATTACGTACTAGCGGTGGGACTGTGGCCCATGTAACGTTGTAAGCGCTCCAGAGAAGTGCATTTCAGAATGGCCAATGTTTCTTCTAGAGCGCAGCTCTTAGGCGCCCGTTTCCGGGCAGAAACCAGTAAAACGCAAAGATTTCTAAGTTCGCGCTGAATGCGCAAGTCACGTGCCAGAGTTTGCGGAAATCAATTTAAAAAAAAAAAAGTAAGAACGTCTCTCAGACGTATGGCAGCGTTATTTGTAGAGAGCCTATAGGTTTGGGAGTGCGTAAACTATGGAGAGCGTTTGAAATTTAATGGCGGACGCTTCCTACGCCGATTGGTCTGTAGTGCGCATGCGTTTCGTTGTGACCTGGAGAAAGGGAACCCGGGAGAAGAGGCGGGAACGCTTGCAGGCGATGAACGCTTTGGCTACCTCCTCGCTGTTGGTATTGCGAAAGTGGCCCATAAACCACGCGAACTGCGAGCATCAGAATCAAGCAAACGGTTTGTTTCTGCTTTTCTTCCTGTGCATAGAAAAAAAGCAAAATATATATTGCTTGATTTTTGTTTTTGCTTTTTTTTAGAAACTTACAATTATGAATTTGGAGTATGACAAATTGCACTACCTAGTATAGACGCACTTGTGAAAATTTTAATAGCACTGTGTTCATTGGCTTTTTTACACGAATATTTTTGTACACCCCGAATACCGCTCATAAAAGCGCACTTGTAGATCACAAAAGGGTCCCTTCGATACCCTCTACAGATGTCAATTCGAAGGGCAGAAACAGTGCATTCCTAGCTCAGCTACGGAGCGTATTTTTCACTACCATAGGCTCAAAGATTTTTTCGCAGTCTCCTACATTTTGTTTTGTTTTTTATTTTTTTTTAATTCGAGAGAAGGTGCGCAAATTAAACGTTTCACCTAACTAAAAAAAAAAAAAAAAGAGCCGCGGACGCCATTTTTTTATTTTTTCAGAGTATCAAAGGGACTTACGAGGAATTTAAACGATCCCTGAATTAGCATTAAAATGAGACAACCACCGCTGTCTCGCGCCGCACTTTTCACGGTTTATACAAGGTACAATTAAGAACGAGCGACCGGAGGACCGGAGAAACAAAATATATAAAGAAGATTAAAAGCGAGAGCTTTGAAACAAAATCCAATAAGACGACGGAGAGAAAGCCTTGGTAGAGAGATACGGGTAATGAATGAACGGCGAAGCGGCTAATCCCTGCACGAGTGTCAGAGCAAGTACGAGAGTCATCAATCTTCTATACCTCCAGTCTAGAGTATTGACCTGTCTTTATTTATTTATTTATTTTTGCTTTGTCGCTAGACATACAACCACACCTTACCTCCCATGGTAGCCGAAAAGACTCTAAATTTAGCCTGAACACCGGTAGGGGTCTACACTCCGTTTCAGCTTACATTAGGCGCGCAACGAACGTTACGATCCATCCTGCAGCCGATCGAGATCTCTGAAAGTATCACGTAGGTACGCGCCTCTCTCGCACGTCGCTACCATTTGCTCGCGGCGTTCCTCGTACCCATGGTCACGTGACACTCACGAGGAATTCGATTGGCTCCGTTGACCCTTAGCATTCCCTGCGGTTCATCGTAAGGTGAGTCGGAATGTATACTTTCTGGAGCGCCACCGATTCGCTCGGAACTTACTGAAGAGCACTTACGCGGGCATCCGTGTGTGTGTGTCTGTGTGTGTGTGTGTGTGTGTGCGCGCGTGTGTGTGTGTGCGCGTGCGCGTATGCGTGCGTGCGTGTTTGCGTGCGTATGTGTGTGTGTGTTTGTTTGTTTGTGTGTTTGCATTCGTAGATTGGGTGTTTCTCTCGTCGGACATACTATCTTCAAAAACGAAATTAAAAAAAAAAAAAAAAAAACTGGTTATGAAAGCAACCGACACAGGAGAGCAAGCATTACGATCGATCCAAATGTCGTAAGAAAAAGGAAGGGAAAAAAATGCGTGATTCACTTTTTCGAAATGTGCTCACGCACCGCCACTAAAGCAGACTCATCAATAATAAACAGGATCGAATGGAGCGCCACGTCGGAAATGCGAAGTGCCCCATATATTCTACGGCAATCGCGAAGCCCAACTTGTTGATTCAATTCCGTCCGCGTCTCGTGGAGGAGTTATACGTACCTGTGCGCCGACGCCCATCTTCTCCGTCTTCGTTTGTACAAGAAAAACAAAACACGAATAAGAGAAACGCTTCATTACACGCGCTTTTAAGCAAAAAAAAAAAAAAAACGTCGCCAGAAGATCATTTGTAAAGGCGGTACTTTTTTCTTTTTTTCTTTTTTTCCTAATCCGGTTCAACGTTAAGAAACGCGAATGATCACACAAAGTTCAAGTGCCGTGCAGTCCGTCGTCATTCATCGGTTACGATAAAAGAGGTAGAAAAAAAGAATACACGAAAACTCCAGTCTAAGGCCAAAAACGGAAAACCACTGTGGAAAGCCGCAGCCCCACTGCTCTTGTACCCCGTGGAAAGGACGCGGCATTCGCTGCAGATGTAACGAAAAAATTATCCTAACATACACACAAAACAAAACGCCTCGGCAGTGTTTGTGCAGACTCTCTTTTGTACGACGTATGAACAGTGTGAACAGGGCTTGCTGGATTACGTTTACACAACGGTCAACATGCGATCATTTCTTACTCGTAGACACTACGTCAGTCACAACTGATTTCAAATGCGGAGTACGTGTTACCTGCCCTTTGACATACGGGCTAAAGTTGGAGATAAAGTTCAAAGACAAAAAAAAAAAACGACTTTCGTAAGCGGTGAATAGTTTAAACAACGATTTCATTGGTGCGTAATATGCGCCCATTGCGTCGCGTAAACGCATTTTAACAATCCAGTGCCTTTCTATACCTAAAGCCACGGTCCCACCGCGTCGTACAAGAGACAGTTTGCAGACAGTAGAGCGTTTTAGGGAACCGTTTTTGCGGATCCGAAACGGTACCATGGGCCCTCCGGGTACAAACCGGAGGGCCCATGGTACCGTCTTCTGGTATAGGGCATGCGCAGTGCGTACCGGAGGGTTCATCGTACCCTATCGGATCCGCAAAAACGGTTCCCAAAAACGCTCTACTGTCCGAGGCGTGCTCTTTCCTTGTGGGCTTAAAGGGCCTCTGACACGCAAAAAAAAAAAAAAAATTTTTTCTCATGCTAGGCGTTAAAATGGCATATCAGGACATTACAAAAAAAATTGTTTCACTATAGAGTTGCGTAGTTTTTTTTTTATAAAAATAGAAATATGATGCCCAATTCAAAGTTCCCGCCGTGCACTGTGACGTAACAGTGTTCCGCAAGGTGTCGGTGCGGTCAGAAGGGAGGCATCGCCGGAAGTCACGTGAGTTGTATCCCTCCTCGTGCTTACCGCGAGCGCGTGTAATATTTTTTTTAAATATTTTTGTTATTCTCCGCACCTCCACGAGCGATCCAAGCAGACAAGGTTTCTTTTATTTGTTTTTCATCGCTTAATGTTACTGTAAAGGTAGAAGAAGCGGACTCAGTGAATTGACGTGATCAACTACAATGCCTATTAGTGGCGAGATGTTTCGGTGGCGACCTCGTTCGGTTACCTTTCGTGACGTCATTACCTTGTGACAACAAGTTCGATGGTGTTTGTAATGGCCATGGTGGAAGCCTCAAATCAAATCGCTCTCGAAGCAACACTGCCAACACCGCCAAAATTGAAGTTCTGACATTCCTCTTATTTCCGTCGATGAGACATCCTTTGCTGACGTCATAGTCAGCATTCGGCCAATTGAGGTGGGCCGACCACAGCGACACTTTTGTTCGTTCACGTCGCCAATGCTCTGTTTCATGTACCGCAGGAAAGGCTACAAGCGCGAGCTCCTTGCTCTGGGGCACATCTCGGCGGCACAAGCTCTCGTGACTTAAGAGCGGCTGCCAGCGCTATGAGCTCGCGCTTCTAGCCTTCGCTGCGGTACAACACAAGGTGAAACGAAGTATAGAAGATTCTATGTGAGGGACTGTCCCGGTATTTCAGCAACTGAAGAAGAGATCACACTGCATGCATGTCTGAGAGACATACATCGGCCGCATGTGCACCTAGTAAACAAGTTCTACTCATGTTCTAGACAAAATACGTACTTTGTGCTCGAAGTTTACTTGTGCTTGGTACACTCACCAGTTCGTATTCTTTAGACGGCAGGCATCTTCAGCCTGGAGAGTATCCGATTATTCAACGACCTCGGTGTCTGAACCTTCAGCAATGCGATCGGTCGTGTCGTATGCTAGCAATCCTAATTTCTGCGAGCGTTCTAAAATTTTTTTCCAAAACTTGATAGCTTGTTTTGCGCCCAGTATAGCCCTGTATCATCGGACTGACGGCATGCACTCGTACACTGGCTTGTACTCGCAACGCTTTCATCATTGACCTCCATCACGTCGATCCACTGACTCTTCGTCCTCAAATTTTACAGCACGCACACTAACCAACGGTGCAGGGATAAAGAGCTAGTGGAACTGAAACTTCATTTTCTACGATCGCTCGTGCGAAGAGCAGAATAAAAAAAAAAGAAAAAAAGTCTTAGGCACGGTCGCGGAGAGCACGAGGAGTGAAACTCACGTGACTTCTGGTGAACCCACTTTTAGTGACATAGGTCGATGCCTCCCTTCTGACCGCCCCGACACTTTGCATTGCTTTGCGGTACACTGTTACGTCACAGTGCACGGCGGGAACTTTGAATTGGGCCTCGTATTTCGATTTTTTATAAAAAAAACTACGCAACTCTATAGTGAAACAATTTTTTTGTAATGTCCTGATATGCCACTTCAACGCCTAGCATGAAAAAAAAATTTTTTTTGCGTGTCAGAGGCCCTTTAAGGCGAGGTCCCGTCACATTAATCGTACGAAGACTACCCGCAGACGTGTTCGAACCATCTGTGAAGTGAGCATGATTCCAATATGACTGAGGCGTGTGCGCAGATATATCTGCCATCATATCGGCAGCGAACGCCATTTCTTGGGTATGATGTAGGAGCGGTGTAACTACGGCTTAAAGGGAAGCTGAAGAGGATCTTGAGAAAAACGAGTTAGGGGTGAATTCTAGAGTATTTTCGTCCCGTGAATCTGAGTATCACGTTCGTTTTCCCCAAAAATATATGACTGAACGCGAGAAAAAAAAAAAAAAAAACTACAAATAATCGTGACGTCATATTAGGATCTTTGGGCCGCCAAGCGCTTGTCACTCGTGTGGGCAGCGCGCACAATTGCAAGCTTGCCAGGTGCATTCCCCCACACTGACACCAGTCGTGAGGTCTTTTTCTGACCTTTTTGAAAAGAGCGAGAGTGCGCGTGCATAGCTTTGATAGGCGCTGAAGATGCGCGAGAGGGGAAATTCCGAAAATTACTTTTATGACGTCACGCTCCGGGAAGGAGGGGCTTCGGCGGTCTTTTGAAAATTATTTTCTGCCGCATCTGAGCACCAAATGGACCTCTTGGCGAATATGTGCTGCCACCTAGACACGCGAATCGGTTCGAGACTAGGTGACTGGAAAACAACGCGCGCCCAAGGCCTCTCCCACCCGTTCCACACCCAAAACGTCAGCTACATCCTGTTCACCCATTGAGGCGATGTGACCTAGATACGGCTCCCCCAAGCTCACCTTTGTCCCCATCGTGCGTAATCTTCCGCCCCGAGGTCGACACAACGAAACCGCTCAAAGGCGAGAAATGCAAGATGGCGGATTGTTTGGAACTAGATACTCTCGAACCCAGGTGCATGAAATACCCCGCGCATGCGCACCGCGTATTTCTACAAAAGGTCCATTGAAAAATGATCTCAATATTTGTGAACCTGGAGGCCAAATGAAGACGATTTAAGTGCTTTACTTAAATACAGAACCGCTTCTGCTTCCCTTTAAAGCCTCTACCCAGTACGGGCTAACTTTATCTCTAAGAATCAAAAACAAAAACAAACAAAATGTCGACCCTTTTTTTTGCGCTTTGTGGAAATTAGTTTTTTGAGAAAGATATATGATACGGCTGTGTCTGCAATGAGAAATGTCGCCATAGAGCTTTTTTGTTGCGTTTGTTTTCAATGTGTAGGGTGGGGGGGCCTCGTCAGGTAAATCTGTTTATCTTTTGCCCCTCCACCTGAGACACAAGGAGTCCAAATAAAGATTATTATTATTATTATTATAAACGGTGTTATTTCTTTAGTTTATTCATGTATAATTTGAAACGAAGCAAAATGCAACGCCTGCGAGTATTCCTCCGATAATGAGTGTGACAGTTGGGTGTTCCGAAATTCCAGACTCGGCCAAAAATAAACGGCGGCACGTTCACAGGGTCGCATCCCGGGGGAACGCGGGGGGTCGAGTCAATATACTTAGAATACAAGGCCTACGCCCCCCCCCCCCCCCCCCCCTCAAACGTCATTACTAGTGGGCCCACGTAGGGTCGCCTAGCTTGCGTCAGCATCGACTCCAGCCCGTCTTGGAGCATCACACAAAGGGCGCGATGCTATGCGGATGCTATGCGATGCTATGACGTCAGAACACCGCCACGCTCTGATTGGCTTTGATCGAAAGGATAGTTGGCAGACCTCAATGCTAGATGCCTTGAGGTCTACCCCCATGTTTTTCAATCAGCCAATAAAAACTCGGCGCCGTTCTGACGTCACCGCAGCTCCTGCGCAAGAAGCAGACGACTTGCTCTCTGCATATATAGGATGCGGCGACGCCAAGAAGGGTGCATCTGCCGCGTTGCGGCGTCTCTCGTCTCGAGCTACGGCGTGTTTGCCGCGTGGACCCCTAGCGATGACGTCATGCGCAGGACCAGTCTTCTAGGTGGTATCGGTCCAACTCGAGAATGTCCTGGCGACCCCGCCGTTGCCGCGGTCATTTAAGATGCGACGCAGGCCTCCGGCGGACGTGAGCGCCGAAGCGTTCGGAAGGAGAAGGGTGGTCTGACCTCTGCCGCGTATCGGTGATTTCCCGGCCCGCAGGTGGCGATCGGCAAGCGCGCGTCACGGCGTAGCCATCGACGTCTCGCGATCGAACGATCCAAGACTCGACGCTGCTACGGGTACGTCGGGGTTTCACCGCGGACGGCAGAGAAAGGCCCGAAGAACATTTTCGCGGCTCCAGCGACAGGTGGTGATGTAGGGTTGCGACAACCCTGCACCACACCCCGTTTCATTTTAAGCTGGACCGCAGTGAAGACTATGAGTCAGCCCACTCAATCCAGCGCCGTAAACGACCTCCTCTACATTGTCCGCGTTTAGTTCTTTTTTTTTTTTGTGTTTATGATTTGGGCTCTCAAACACCGTCATACTGCTTTTTTTTTTTTTTTTTGGGGGGGGGGGGGGGGGGAGGGGGAGGGGGGGGAGATTTTTCGCTCTTTGCCCATTGGTTCTTTTTTTTTTGTGCTTTGTTTTATGCTTGCAGCGAGGGCCACACATGGCGGCGAGTCTGCGGTATGGTACGGTTATTGGCGGCGGCGTGCTGCGTTGATGGGGGCAATGGAAAAAATGCCATTGAGAAATCTATGACGTAAAGCCATGAGGTCATTGCGTTCGCGTTTCATCGTAAGAGTTCCTTTCACGTGGGAGTCTGCGACACACTGCAAACCAATCGAGAAAGCAAACTTTTTTTGGGGAGCTCCAGCAAGGCATCCGATGTTACGCCAAGAGGATTGGCTTCTTTGGGGCTGCCATTCTACACCCCCTCCCCCCTCCCCCCCCCCCCCCCTCCTCTCGCCCCCGAACGACATTCTATTTTAGTGCTCCACCAGTCTGTCCTCTTGTTACTGTCGCGGTTGGTCAAAGACGTACCGAGCCATCTGTGGCAATTGTAGGCTCAAGCTTATCGTAAAAGGGTAAAAGCAGCGTGAAAAGCGGCACGGACAGAGAAGGTTTACACACGCAGAGCATTGTGCTCAAGCTTATCGAAATGTTGCGAAAATAAACGACACAAACGTGAACTGCAACTCTTTTTTTGTTTCTTTTGGTATGGCTGTCTGGCGATAGTGATGTGCCTTATGACACCAACGGGTCACAGCTTGAGACAAGGCAAAAACACCCAGACGCAAATAGAGCGAAGAGCAATGATACGAAAAACACTTCATGATAAAAGCAATAAATAGGCTCTCAAGCATAAAGACGTACAAGCACGTCCTGTTGGGGGAAAAAACAAACAAATGATAAAGAAGAAATTATTAAGACCGGAATTAAAGGGGCGGTGCAACGATTTTATGATTAAAAGAATTTGCATCTTGTCATTTTTACGTTGTTTATCGTGTCCCGGAGGATAGAGAAAACACCTCCTTCATTAAAAATGTCGCGATTCCGCTGCACAATCGCAAAGCAAAAGTCGAGCTTTTTCCCCCACCTGCAGCCCCAAGTGGCAGCCGAAGGAACTACGGCGAAAAGATTACGTGACCTCGCTCGGCTCTAAGCTGCAGCGTAACGCCCGCTAATGTCAGCGATAGATAAAATGCACCAACACGTGCGGATCAGTGCGGTATCATCTCATAGAGCAATACTATGCGGCAGTGATTCTCTGAAAGCCCACAATTGTTTCAGAAGACAAGCTGGGTAATACACGGCTCTCTCGAGATAACCTCGAGTATAATTTTAGAGAAAGATATACTTGAAGGAGTCCTCTCTATTAAATTCTCACACAATTTTAAGTATACAAAAAAAAAGTCTGCAAAATATTAAGACTATTTGACTAAACCCCCGTTTATTAAAATAACTACAGTGACGTCTCGTTAATAGGGAAAAATTTTGTTTTCGCAACAAAAGGCGTTTATGATAACGAGACAAAAAAGAAGTGTATTTACACCCATTTCGTCCTTGAAAATGAGGTTTATGCAATTTGGTATCCATATTAAAGGGAATGGTATTCACGAGGCATGACTATATAACCGTTCCATTAGGAAAAACACGTCAAATAAAACAAACCTTAAAAAAAAAAAACGACGTTAAGAAAAAATACAGAGACAACCGGCGCCTTCGCAGATCAAAGACAAAGAAACAGCATCGCTCTGACCGTTACGTTTCTAAAGCGAGAAGACCTTCCGCACTTTGTCAACGGTTGGTGCTTAGCAAGCTGGAGAATCTTAACGAACAAGAGTTAGGACGTATTTAGCGAGGACGTTACGAGGACAAATGGTTTTTCGATGTCTTGGGTTGTCCTTTGGCGAGTGCAAAAAGCGGGCAGCGTGCGTTTCTTTTGGCCAACTTCCCAGAGCTGTGTGAACTTTCGACCTACGGCTGTCAGATCCCCAAATTCGAGGCTGTATACGACTGTTCTCGCACAAGTCGCGTGTACACTTGCGCGAACACTGTTAGCTCAATGTGTCCGAGGAAGGCCTGTTCACACATGCCGCACAACGCTAAATTAACGCTAGGAATATGGCCGGTGCTTGGCGCTGACTTCAGCTTAACTTTGTACCTATGCAGCGGTGTGTCAGCGCAGATCACTAATGCAGCGCAAAGCCAGAACTGAATCAGCGAGATCGGCGCTGTTTTTATCGCTGACTAAAGGCTCTGAGGTAGAGCAGTGGGGTATGTGTGAACAGTCCCTAACTGTGTCACACACCGCGCGCCGTTTTCAGGCTGTCCCGAACACTGGCGGCTGTGATAAATTAAGCCTTCATTTTTTGTTAGGGAAGTAATTTAATAAAAATAAACCAAAACTGCAACGTCTTGTGCTTGGCGTCGATCGTTAACAAGACGTTCGCCACGGTTTATAATCTTCAACTTTGTTTTACCTGCTTATGTTTTAATCTCGCCAACTTCGTAAAGGTTCATTCCCGCCTCATTTAATCCTCGTATCGAAACAAAAAAATTAAAAAAGACGTCGCAATAAGGGAAAAAAATGTAAGATTATGTCCAAAAAGGTTTTTATTTTGGCGAGATTTAATCAATTTCCTAACGCATCTTTACCGTGTTCCTGCCGACACAAGATACATCAGGGGTGCGAGAGTGGTCTTGCCTTAGTCGTAAAACAAAATGAAACGGTACAAAACTGGTCATAAAAAAACTGATCGGACAAGGCGATCTGCGGCGTTCTTACATTTGTTTCCTTGTAAAAAAGAAGAAAAAAAAAAACAGAGAGCCTTAAATATACACCAAACAGACAAAAGGAAAGAAAAAAAAAGAGGCCGTCAAAGCTTACGCCGTGTGTCGTTTCATCAGAAATTCCCTAATCCTCAGCAAAGTTACGACCTGATTTTTTATAACCTAAGTTTATGTTTAAAAAAGCTGTAAAAAAGGACTACATAACACCTAGCTTTAATTGGTCGTAAATAATTTGATCGTAAACTTATCGAGAAATTGAGCCAAACCACTTGGTCGTCATTCGCTGCTTGCGTACAGCTTCCAGGCTTTCTTTTAGCAGGGATGTTTAAGCTCCTTCGTTCGCACGCGGGCCTTCAAAAGACCCTTTTCATAAACCACATCAAGTAACATTGGCGGTTTCCACTTCATACGAAACGAGAATGAAAGAATGGACGATAAGTGTATTTCAAGAACAAAAAGGATATTAGAAGACTGGTGGAAATTATCTAGGAAGAAGTGAATAACGCACAACTGGGCTAGGTGGCGCAAGCTGCCGCCCAATATAAAAGGCACAGCCGTTAGCATCCATTTATTTGTCTATAGGCACGAAGCGGTTGATTGGATCCGAGTCCTTGCCTAACGCTGAGGCAGAGCTCGTGTCCAATACAAGTTCAGAGCACATGCCCAGACAGTGAACTCGGACAATGGGCAGAGCATCTGGGTGCTTTCATCTCAACTCGGAAATGGTTTGAGGGTCAAATTTTTAATTTTTATAACAATGAAATATACGTTTTGGCCGCCATCTTGATATAAAAGAGAGCGTAAACGGCAGCTTGGCGGATTTGTTTTTTTAAAGTTATTGGTTATTTAAGCGGCCGAGGCGAAAACTGGCGTTTCTTCAGCCAGTCGAAGATTACGTGTCTGACCACTCGTTACTTTGTCACTTATCAAAGCACTTATCTAGGACTCTTTGGTGATACTTTCAAAGTAGTTTGCATTGTGCCGATTGAATTTTCATATTTTTTTATATAGTGTGAATTATTAAAAAAAAAAAAAATACCGAACTGTGTCTCTTTGATAACTTTTGTCAAAGTTTGGCAATTTGTTTATGTGCCACCTATCCAAAATATTTTAATGAACTTAATATCCTCAAAAAGCTCAAACTTAATTCTTCCGATTCATCATTAATTCAATAATATATCTAGAAGAAACAATGTGCTACATACATTTTAATTAGCCGATGTTTCAAACATCTTGCGAACTTGAAACTTGAAAACAAATAAAACACCAAGCTTGCCGTTTACGCTCTCTTCCATTTCAAGAATGCGGTCAAAGCATATATTTTTTTAGAGCGCAGCTCTTAGACGATAAGTTTCCGGCTTGAGCGGCGTCGCCGTCGTCGTCGGCGTAACCGCGTAGTGCGTTATGCGAAACGTCCCATAGCGCACCGCGCGGGACCTTTGCGACGTCACTCGTTACGTCACGTGTGACGTCACGAGGGTCCCGCGCAGTGCATTATGGGACATTTCCCATGATGCAACGCGCGGGGAAGAGGAGGAGGGAAGAGGAGGGGGAGAAGGACGAGGGGGAGGAGGAGGGGGAGGGGGAGGAAAGGAAGGGAGGAGCTTGAAGAATCAGGGGAGGAGAAGGAGGACGGCGAGGAGGAGGAGGAGGAAGAGGAGGGAGGAGGGGAGAAGGAGCAGCAGGCAGGATGAGGAGGTGAGGAGGAGGGAGGAGGGGTATACCTTCTCCTTAGTGCCCTTCCCTCCTCCTCAAGAGCTGCGCTCTAACTCGGCGTTACAGGGTGTTGTAAACGTCTTTCATTTTTTTTATCGAAATTCAAAATTCGACCCTAAAACCACGCCTGAGTTGAGATGAAAACACCCAGCTACAGGATGGTGCGCATTTTTAAAATGGGTCTATTTCCTTGCGCACTTTACACACAGAGAAGAAAAAAAAAAAAGAGGATTGGCACCGACCTTAACTTTCAAAGTCCTACAATGCATGAATAATATTACAGTGACGAAGACTTTCCCGTTAAATTTAGCAGGGAAACTGAATGGCTATATAGGTCACGTGACTTCAGGGAACGTCACGTCAATTTCCCCCACTAAATTTAGCGGATAGCTGAATTCGTGTCTAGGGCACAAGACGTCGATTTTCCCGCTAAATTCAGCGGGTAACTGAATTGGCGCATAGGTCATGTGACCTCGATTTCCCGCTAAATTTAGGGGGAATACTCAATGGCTGTTTTCGGACACAAGACGTGAATTTTCTCGCTAAATGTAGAGGGGAACCTTAGTTGACGTATAGGTCACGTGCCGTCAGTTTCCCTAAGGTGCATAGGTAACGTGACGTCAGGTGGCGTCACGTGACTCCACTTTCTTCGCTAAACTTGGCGGAAAATGCACTGACAAACGGACGGACGGACGGACACAACTTTGGCATTGGGGTTAGCGTTAAAAAAGCGTTCTATGCTTTGAAAAGTCGGCTATGCGTGTGGAAACGTTTCCAGCGTTAGAGTTGACGACTCCTTTTGGACGAACTTCACGCCGTACTACTACGCGTTCCCTCGTGAGCGCTAATGAACACCCATCTGATTACCTACCACCCCTGTTTTTATTTTAATAATAGCATTTTATTTCAGACATGTACTAGTCCACGTGACACTCTGCTGCGCGATTATGAATAGATCGATGTATAGACCGAAGCTGGATTCTGTAGTCAGGCCGCTTGCAGTGGCGCTGCTATCGACACGGACCTTTACACGGAGCATCCTCAGGCGCTTCACCTCACGACAATCTGCTTTCTGCGCACGCGCATTGCCCACACTTAGTGTGGGATTGGCGTATGCGGAGCGCGATTCCGTCTGCTCCTTTTGCGGAGGTCGTGGTGACGTGAGAACGCCGAACTCTGATCGGCTCTGACCCCAAAGCAAGCTGCCTTGAGGTCTACCCACTATCCTTCATTCAGAGTCAATCAGAGATTGGCGTTCTGACGTCACCACAGCCCCTGCAAAAGAAACAGACGAACTTGCGCTCCGCATAGAGCACGGTCCTTGCATACGTCGATTTACATTTGATGTTATGATATGTTAAATTTAGATCGGCAAACGACGAAACTACTTCTGTTTAATTGTAACGTTAATGTATTACGCCCGATCGTACACATCAACAACAAGCAATAACACAGCTAGGGAATCTGGCATTTAAGGTAGACAAAAAAAAAAAAAAGAGACCCCAGTTAAGAACGCAAGAAGCACGCGCTTAGAACCGGCCGGATTCCCAGTCTGTAATTTCGGTCACGCCAGGCCACTGCTCGAACTACCAAGAGCGGCGGAAGCGCTTTCTTCTCTCCGTCTGTTTCCGCTCTGCTCTCGGAGCCCCGTGGCTTTGTTTACCCTCTCGAGCCTCGCTGCTGCTCCGTTCTTAGTCAGCGTATTCTTGTCTAAATAAAGGGACGGCCCATTCGGGAGAGGACGCGATCAGCATTCGAAGCGTCCTTCGAGCCCTCGGCTTGGGATGAATTTTTTGCAGCCATAGAAGGTCAGTTGGTCAACAGTGCGACCGTCGGTGACGCTTGTCTGGAAAGATACGCGAGGTTAATACATATAAAAAATATGCAAATGTATATATTAAAAAAAAACTATAAAAATAACTGAAGTTCTTTGTATTGCCTTTGTCTTTACTGCACTCGTCGAACGCGTCCGAATGCTAGAGCCAAAAGCTGGACGACGGCGTCCTGCGTTCTAACGCGCTCAACGAGTGCAGTGGAAACAAAGGCAGCTCACTTTAGGTCGACCCACTAATCATTCCAATCAGAGTTCGGCGTTCTGAAGTCCCCGCGCGCTCTTGTCTCCTCCCTCACTTTCTCGGCGCATAGAGAGCAAGATTCTAAAATTAGAACAAAAGATCGCTTCCTTTAATGCATTATCTGTCCGATGGATCGAACCGGCAATATCAGCTATTGAAGCCGCGCCAAGCGGCACCTGAATTCCCCTGTCCCAACGGAGCGAAGCCTGTCGTCTGTAGCAGAGATTTGATGGATAGGCTCCCATTGGCTGGCGCGCGTCATATTTTCAAGGAACGAGGCTCCCATTGGCTGGCGCGCGTTGTAGTTTTAAGGAACGCCACTCCATGGCGCTGCGAGCACCGCGCCGGTAAAAGGAACAAAGCGGCGCGCGCTCGGCCCCGCCTTTGCTCCTCTCGACGCCGACGAACATGGCGGCGTCTCAAGCATCTGCATCCTCGGCGGCCGCAATCTCGGCAGTAGCGAAACCTGCCCGTCCACACAAGTACATCGCTGACGAACTAAGGGAGCGGAATAACGCAATACAACGAGCGAGGAGGCAGGCAGAGAAATCCACCATCGTTGTCGTCTCCGAATACACGGAAGGCGGAACGAGCAGCAGCGCAACGCGCTAGGAGACTGAACAAATTCTTTCGAAAGCGTGACGCGCGAACGGATCGCGATTTAAAGCATCTCAGGCGGCAATAGGACGAGGCCCTTCGACAACGCGAGGCGGAAGCAATACGACGCAGGTGGCATGCTTTAGCATTCGCAACTCATAAGAAGTGCTTAAATGTCATCGGACCTTTTTTTTTTCTGTGTTTCTTTCAGAATTGTGATGTTTACATCAAAGCATTAGGAGCAAAGTGCTAATAATGCGAAAGAGCCCCATGTCGTGTTCGAGCTAATAGTGTCGCGCCGTGTTCGTTGTGTTTTACTTTGGAGGATCAGTGTAACACAATGCGCAACAACAATTAGAGTTCGATTCTATTTAATACGGATATCTTTTACGCAATTAGAGCAAAGGTTAAACGAGCGTTACAGTCGTCACGAATAAGCGATCGCCTGTTTAACAGAGCTCTTCCGAGTTGAAAGGTTATGCTCAAAACTACTTTTGTGGTAGGATGTTTGTACTTTCTGTAAGGCTAATCAATGTAGACAGCTAATGTATAAGTTTAGTACCAATGTTTACGGGCAAAATGCAGAAAAAATAAATAAAATCGTATTGTCGCTCCATAGCTTAGCACGTGTTGGCTAAGCATTTTATGAAGATTAGAATTGTAAAAGCTGACACTAACGATAAGCTGAATCGCCACGCTGGGGGTTCCCCATGCATTTGTTTCAGGCGGCTTCCAGTTGAAAGTTCGGCTAATGCCACTAGTCCCTTACAAGTTCAAGCAACGAACATAGAGATATTTCGTTTAGTTGTGCAGATAGAGAGTGGGCGAGTTTTGTTTTCACTGACGATGTTTAGGTCTACATTCCTTCTCGTGTAGTTAGAATTTAGTCATACATCAACAGCCAGAAAGCCAGCGAAAGTGTTAACCTTTCTCAGCTGTCAGTTTTAATCCGCTATTTCGAATATAAACATCCACAAGTTAGAAATGTAAAAAAAAAATAACTATCCTATTTTGCAATTTTAGCATTAGCCACATCTCATTATAAGGCACGCTATTGGTATAACTAATTGTAAGATATAAAAATACAGATCATATAATTGCAAGCACTCACCGTACTAATACGAAGCTTGTTGCCAGGACGTGTTTAAGCGACAAAGCATTATTAGATGTAAAAAAAAAAAATAGTACAGAAGCTGACGTTAGTCATCTGTAGAACTTTATGGTTATACACAATTTTCTACTCTTTGTAAGTATTCCGCGTGAGCCGTTGCTGCAATGAGCATCTATGGTTTCGACCAGACATGTACAAATTACTCAAAAAAGGTAGTTAGGTTAAGTTACTGAGTAGCGAGGCCAAAGGTAATTTGAGTAGAGTAGAAATTACGCATTTGTAATAGTAATTGAGTAAACTAATAACTACTGTAAAAAAGTAGCGAGTTACTTTGAAGTTACTTTCGAAGTTACTTTTTTATATTTTTGTGGTAGCAAAATGAACAGCAGTTTTGATTCGTGAAACACCCTTCGAGCCTAAAATAAATGCATTCATTTTATGGCTTGCGTTTTCGCCAAAATAGTTTATTCGCTCGCAGAAGCAATGGACTTTCAAAGTTCTTAACGCAGAATTTTTTTGAGATCATGCGGACGACTGCGCGTCTCGTTGCAGTGCTAGTGCTACGCTACTGAAAAAAAAATTGTTTTGGTTTAACAGAAGATGAAACGAAGTACACTTCGCCGCTGACGCCGGGTCCAACAAAAGGATCTCCCAAGGGTGACTCGCAATGTTCGCCGGCGCCTAGGGTATCCTGACGTGCCTGACACGCCAGACAAGTAAATCGTTTTCAACAAAAGGAAGGTCTCCCTGGCGTGGAAGGTCGGAAGGACGCGAAGGATTACGTGAACAAGCATCGTCGCTCGTTCAGTTGCAGCTGGAAGCGGGAATGTGTTCCCATGAACGGATTATTCGTGTCTGCGTTTGTGCGCGGAGGAGCCCGGCTTTACAAGGGAGTATGCGCTGACGACGAGGCGACCATGGGAACAGGCGCCCAGCTGCGAGGTCATTCCAGCGGCGTCTCCCGTAGAACCCTTAAACTGCTTGAGGCAGAACTCACTAAAGGCAGACAACATGAAAACAACAAGAACCCTCGAGTGTCCCCATCTTTCACGGTTGCAGCTGGAGGCGCGGCGGCTGCGTGCATTACCGGATTAGGTCAATACCCGAGCAAGGCTTGTTAAGCATCTCTTCCTGCGTTCGTGTGCGCCAATGGTTTGGCTGCTCGTCACCACCTTGGCCCAAGGACACCTGTGATGCAGTTTCTACGGCTGCCGAGTATAAGTGCGTGGGAACGGAATGTGAGGGGGACTCTTGTTCTTGAATGCCACTTCATCTGCCGGCGTCTTATTTATTTCTGCACTCAAACTTTTGCGATAAGCAAAATTAGCACTAGATTTCGAAAGTAGGGAGTAATTTGAGAAGTTACCTGAAAAAGTAGTTAAATTAAACTACTAATCACCCAAATAAAGTTGTAATTGAAAGTTGCCAAGTTACTCGGAAAAGTAGTTAAACTACAGTAGTTTGAGTAGAGTAGTTGAACTACGTCCAAGTCTGGTTTCGACCGAGAGACGTTAATCCGGGAAACTTGGGAGTCGTGGATCTAAAATATGATCCCGTACTGCCAGTCCACTCCGAACTGTTCACGCAGCGTCTTCGATATAGGTCGTTAACTTACCTGATTGCCCAGATAATTGCTTCAGTGACGAACGACTCTTGCAACCACAAGCTCGCAGCCGTCCTTCTTTTCTTCGATGCACCAAAACAAAATAGCAACCCAATGAATTTAAAAATGCATCGTGCATCGTCCTAATATATGAAAACCGACTTGAATGCGTGTGCGCCTCGTCCAAAGCTGGCAGGTCGCAAAAATCCCCCAACATGGCGGTTCCGAATGGCGTGATGATGATAGATGGCAGGAATTTTGCATGAACCTAATACAAAACAAACAAAAAAACAAAAAAAAATCGGCGTCAGGATTTTTTTGTTTTTGGGAGGCTAAAATTACGTCCTGGAATTTTCATTTTTTTATTTATATTTATTTTATCAAATAGAAACTAACTAGATATTAAGTTAACAAAAAATAACAATAAAAAATCAATTCCTTTTTTTTTTCTACTACGGCAAGCAGTGGTGAAGCGGGATGAAGACCCCTCACGTATCTTTTGTGCAGTACTCGGTTGCAACGTTGTGAAACCTACACTGGCTCTGCCAGTTAAACACATTAGTTGACGCCATGTGGCTTTTTTTTTTTGGGGGGGGGAATTATTTATTTAATTAGATTTTTCTTTTTAGGGTACAGCTATTACTCTTGACGTCGGACAACTTGCATCTCGCAATATTTCATCGGTGGCTGGTGAAAAGGCTGGGAACAAGACAAAAAAGCAAAAAACAAGAAACAAGTTAGAGAATTGGTGCTGTTTGCATAACCAGGCTCCACCGAGTCCCAGGACTGAGTATGATGCTCAGAAGTGGGCGCCGTCTCTTCGGTTATCAAAGCAAAAATACGACTGTTGAGCAAGTTCCGTCAAAGTGAGGTACCCCTTGATGATACTAACTATAATGTAATAAATATACAACCGTAAATAGCGATACAGAAAATACAGGTGGCGGTAATAATAGAAAACTTTTTTTTTTTCGCAACTCCGGAGTAATAAGGTTTATGGCGAAAATTGGACATAGGACCGAAAGTTTTAGTTCAACAAATAAACATTAAGTTACAAAGTGAATAGCATCTTAACCAGGTAGAATTGTTATCAAACGTTGCATCCTATTATATTCGTTTAGAACTATTGACAGGATCACAATACTAGTTAATTGCAGGACGTGTAAAGCAGTCAAAAGTCTTCGCATATTGATTCACTTGCGGTAATCACCGGATTATATAATAAATTTTGAGATCGCCTGAATAGGATATAAATGCTTTTCTCAGACTATTGGATGAAATTCACAATTTTCAAACGTAATGTATACAGTACTTGATGAATACGCCCGTTCTATACGATGTTTCAACATAACTTGGCTTTCTGCACAACCTACGGCCCTAACGAACCATTGAGAGAGTAAGATTGTGGCGCGTGAACAATAGGACTGCCCTCCTCTTGTCGCAAGTTGTCACGTGGCTCGTTCATGAGGGCCGTACTGTTTGGCCCTTGACAAGTTATGCTGAAGTAGAGTGTAGACTGGTCAACTTAAATTAACAAAACAATTTCCTAAGGCATCTATCCAATAAAGTATCGTTTTATAGAAAACGCTTCTACTTTTTTGACATAACTTTTCTAAAGCTTTTTAAACATTTTAATTTTAAGCGTTAAAGTTAGTCAAAAGAGAAGCGGAAGGGATTTTTGGACGGACGCTTATCCATCCGCGGATGCAGCCCATCACTTACTTTTTTAAGAAGGAGACGTAGAACTATCGCAATCTTTTCAGATTCATTGAGACTTTTTGTATTCCCATTTTTGTTGTATTATATCCCTAATATTGACACAAGAAACTATTAATATCGCTCACGGCGCTCTCCAGAAGCCTATTTTTGTATTGGGCGGAAGAAATCTCTAAGCCACTGAGAAAACAAACTTCCCGTGCAGCGTTCCGATTCGCTTATTTTCCTCAAGTTCTCTATGGCTCTCGAAAACAGCAAAAAAACTTGTTATGAAAACATTTTTCTATGTAGATATCATACGGTCGGCACATGTCATCCATCGAAGACAGACTATAGAAAGCCGGTCTGAAAGCAAAAAAAGAAGAATAAGCATCGCCAATGTTTTGTTTTGTTTTGTTTGGCAGCTGAAAACTTGACTGAAACGACAAAAAGTAAAAAAAAAATCACATCATACGAAACGTCACACGAGTGAAAAAGATTTCAGCGGAAAGAACATCAGGAAGGGCCCGAGGAAAATGACTCCACCGGAAATCGCTCTCGGAAAAATGATGGCCTTTCGAGTGAGCCAGATCCAATTCGTCTTTTGCATCGATCATCTCAAAAAGCTACGAACGAGAAGGTGAGGAAGAGGAATAGACGAGAGCCCGCAGGGACTTCAGAACGCCGAGCTATGGTTGGAACGATTAGTGGGTAAAGCTAAAGCTAGCCGTCTTTGTCTCCACTGCACTTGTCGAACCCGTTAGAATGCGAGAGCTAGACGCCGCCGGACGCCGGAGTTTCGCGTTCTAACGCATTCGACGAGTGCAGTGGAAATGAAGGAGGCTAGCTTGAGGTCTATCCAGTAATCGTTCCAGCCAGAGCTTGGCGTTGTGACGTTCCCGCGGGCTCTCGTCTCGTCCTCTGTTTTAGCTTCTCGACGCATGTCGAGGCATCCAAGGCATTTGCTATGAAATGTTCTCTTTGTGTTATTAAATTTTACACGTCGGTCGTGTGCACAATAATGACATTCGAAACAAAATGCTATACTCCGTTTCACACGAAGTCCGGGAGGCAGCAAAAACGCTAGTCCGAATGGAGCGAATCGAGCCTTACCATAAGCCGAGGCATCCGTCGCCTTCGCACGTTTGCTATCTCGCTGGCTAAATCAACCACGGACAGTGAATGTGCCGACATCCCGCGCTTTTTATTTACAGCCATAGCTGTTACGGGCTCTTTCTAGAACTAAAAGTTATGTCCCTCGTTGAAGATATCGTAGTTGCATAATTGTTGCCGCCGTTGCAGTTGGCGTAGCAGGGCGTCCCTCGTCGATGTTGCCAAATCCTAGAAAAAGATCGCTCGCCGCCCGCGGGAATCAAACCTGGGTTCGCGCTGCGTGTGAAGCGGAGGCGTTACCACAAAACTATGCAAAAGTTCCTTTTCTTTTAGAGCGCAGCTCTTAGGGGCCCGTTTCCGGCTTGAGCGGCGTCGCCGTCGGCGTCGGTGTCGGCGTAACCGCGAGGTCACGTGACCCCCCCCCCCCCCAAGGTCACGTGACCCCCAACCCCCGAGGTCACGCGACCCCCAGAAGTGCACGTGACTTCTGGGGGTCGCGTGAACTCGCCTATCCCCCTCTTTTTCTTTCGGCGACCGGCCACCAGGGCGGCGACTCCGTCGCTGAAGCTCCTCAATCGGATCGTGCACCAGGGGCTGGGGTCAGACGTGAAGTCAGGCGGAGTACATGCAGGGTGCTTGATTTTAATTCGAACAGACTCGAAATTATGAGTGAGGGTTAAAGTGTCGTCCTCACCGTGTGTTTATCAGGCTCGGCGGACATTAAACGATGAAATAATCGTCACGGTTAGTTGGCCAGTGAACTAAAGTATGTTACCTTCTGGGATATTGGTTTTATGTGTCATGGTGCAATTGCAGTATTGACGGAAGTTACGACTAGGGAATAATTCAGTTCAAACAGTTCTTGAAATGCCCGCCTTCGAGATATACACTGATCCGTTTTTGCGCCTTTGTCAAACTATTTCAAAACATGCCGCAGAAAGCTTGTTCGGCTAAGCTTCCATTCATAATGATTTATTTATTTATTTATTTATTTATTTATGTTTTTTTTTAGGTTACCCCGCAGGGTCAGAGGCATTACTGTATAGGGGGAGTGGGCGGGTACAGTAGCTTAAAGTATAATACAAAACATAGAAGAGTAGTGTACTCATTCCAGGCGCTTCGTCGTTAGAGAGTTTTAGTAGAACGTCGCGATGACTCCGATGGCACTACTCGATACTTCGCCGCTGCCTTTGCGCGTGCATCGTACCGTCATCGGGTATCGCCATTCGAGGGTGTTGGAGATATCGAACGACCTTCTAAACCTCTCTAATGGAGAGTTTTAGGGAACCGTTTTTGCGCATCCGCTACGGTATACGATGGGTCCTCCGGTATACGAACTGCGCATGTGCTAACGCAGAAGACTCGCGCATGCGCAGTCCGTACCGGAGGGCCCATCGTACCGGAGCGGATGCGCAAAAACGCCAAAAGAAACAGCGAAGCCAGGATCCTGGCTCCGCCGTTTATTTTGGTTTTCGGGGGGTTCGCAAAACTTCAATTCTTTGATTCATTGGATTAAGTACGGTTCATTCATCTGCATATTTTCGTTTCTTTCTTCCTCGGATACCACGTACGATGATGAAAAGTGCCCATGATGCATATGTATACAGAAAGAGAGAGAGAGAGAGAAAGAGAGATAAAGAAGGTATGTTTATTTGCAGGGAAGCAAAGAGGTCAACCTTATATATATATATATATATATATATATATATATATATATATATATATATATATATATATATATATATATAGGTGAAGTAAGGTAAATATAAAAACAATGGACCGGGAAAAGTTAATAAGTCAAAGATGCGTACTATCGGTGTTACTAATTCGAAGTTTATTACGACGTTTCGAGCGGGGACCGCTCTTCATCAGGTCTGATGAAGAGCGGTCCCCGCTCGAAACGTGGTAATAAACTTCGAATTAGTAACTCCGACAGTACGCATCTTTGACTTATATATATATATATATATATATATATATATATATATATATATATATATATATATATATATATATGCTCGCACACAACGCCACTGACCAAGAGTCTTTGTTGGTCGCCGCGTAATTTTAAGGCTAAAATCGGACATTTTCTTTCAGTCTCTCCTTCGCAAAACTTGACGACGAATTTGTGGGGATCGCATTGTTGGCGTTGCAAACAATACGAGCTGCAGGATTTCCTCATCAAGTGTTGCGATTCCGCGGTGACAATATTTAAATGAGGCTCATACAGTGGACACGAACACTGCTTGAGCATTCGGTTTCAACCCACCGTGGTTTGAACTCATGATAATCAATGCCTCGACAAGCATTCGGGTAGTGGCTCGTGCCCAATCGCGGCGGTGAACGCGTGCCCTGTGCTTTGCCAACCCCAGTGCCTGGCTATGATAGATCACTTGGACGCTTGCTCTGTCTTCGAGTGAGTATTGTGCTATAGCCTCCTTTATACTGACAAAGCCTGGCAGATCGGCACGAGACGCGGCCACCGAATGTGAAAAGGTAGAGTGGCAGACAAGAGACATGTAACGGGCGCCCCGCTGCGGCGAGACGCCGAAACACACTTGTCCCGAACGATGGAATGTCCGCTCGTGCTTCTCGCGTTCCTCGGGCTACCGCTTTTTTTCTCGTTGGATTTGAAAACCATGTTTCAGGTCCTCGCCGCTGCAAAAGGTGTGCGCTGACTAGAGGCTCCCCGAGAAATGCTCTGTGCTACCAGATCCTCGCGCTCCAAATCTGCGACCGCGGGCACTCTATGACTCTGTCATTGAACTGCCAGGCTTTGTGAGTATAGAGCAGGATATGGTTGTGCCCGTTACCGAAAATAAGTAACAATATAGTGTCACTGGTTAGCTTGAAATACATAACGCGTTACAGAGCTTCGTTACCATTTTGCAAATGTAGCGAAATACAGATGTACTTGCCACGACTAACGGACGTTACTTTTACGTTAGTTTGTCGTTACTTTGCGTTTCACTGTTAGTATATGACAGCTGTTTATAATGAAACACCTCTATAGATTTCGGCAACGATACACTTGTTCAGAGTGATTATTTAATCATTTATTTATTTGCACTCTGCAGCGCCCGAGTATTACAGCAGAGAAGTGGGGTAAAGATCACATGTGTACGTTGGAAACTCACACAAACAGCACAAGCAGGCTGGGATTCTAAAAGATTGTGACGTCTTTCCGGTGGCGGGTGCCGTTCAATGCTGCGATAACAATGCCACTTGTTAGCTGGGTCAGCTTGTTTTGTCTGGCCTCGGCAGGATGTGTAATGTACGTCCTCGGACGCTTGACGCTTCGCGAGCGCGATTCGGAGAATAGAACTTTGCCCATATCACTTGCCTGGGAAGAAGGAACCGCTCTGAAAAGAACGACCGGATGCACGCCACGTAACGGATGCGAAATATATGTCTTCATGTAATCAAAGTTAATCCGGTAAAATAAAGTTGTTTTTTTTTTCTTTCACAAACCAACGTCGCATTTCCGATTAACGATACGTCAGCACCCGGCCACCGCTGACACACTTGTTTTGGTTCAAAGCGTGGGAACGTCAAGGCTTCCAAACTTAGAGTTCATCCTTTCTGTTGTTGACAAAACGAGAATTTTTTTTTTTTTTTTTTTTTTTGTAGAAAAGGATGTGACCAGCTGGAGGGACGCAGAGGCAAAATCCTTCGAGCGGCGGCAGACTGTCAATTGCCTTCTGAACGGATATCTCTTTCCAGCGGGACGGCTGCTTAGGGTACGGCGTTGGTGATCTTAGCAGCTTCTATATAAATACTGCACCAAAAACGCTTAGGGATTCCGCGCAGCGATAATCTCGCGCCTTTTGGGCCTGGTCGGGGAAACGTGAAAAGTGTCTTTTGAAGGAGTTTAAAATGACGCCGCTTTTACATAGCTGTGTTGGGGTATCGGTGCCATTTTTACGCAGTGCACAGAATAAAAATGATTTTGCTTTCAAACAATCATGAGGCCATTTTTGATCAAAAGTGACGAGTAGCGCGTAACGTAATCTGATAGGAGATACCGTAAAGTAATAAGACATTACTTTACTCGTTGGTGATTTGGGATTCTAACGATTACGTTAGTTAAAAAATTGTTCAGCCTTTCCACTCTCGTGAAGAAGGAAGACCACTCGATACCACGACCAACTCTACACTTACGACCACTTCATCTGGAAACACCTTAGCTCACATCCCCGAAGGGCCGGGTTTCAGCGGTGCCTCGTGGCTGGGCCTAGAACTCGGCATTTTTTTTCGTGTTTTTCCGGGCTGCACCAGGTTGTGTTGGCCTCTATGGCGTTGGCGGTGCGTGGGCGCAGCCATTACCATCTGGTGTTGGCGGCGCAAACTAAAAAAAAAGCAAACTTAATAACGAATTGGACTCTTTCAGTATGCTTTACATATAGAAAAACATTTTACTGCGTGAACAACCAGAAAGCGCGATCAGCTGGCACGCACCCACGGATAACAGAAGAACCCGATGAGGTAGGAGTTAGGTAGGAGGACCGACTTTTCGTGCCGCCTAGTGAGAACGCCTCTCACTAGGCGGCGCTAAAACTCGGCCCTCAGCCGGGAGCAGGCTTTTCCATAGGGGGCGCTCAGATGGAGTGGTCGTAAGTATAGACATTTTTCGTTTAGCCTCGCACCCAGCCACGTTGTCCCCCTCTCCGGTATGCGTTCCGACCAAAAAGCAAGAGAATTCGACCCCGAACAAGTAAAAAAGTATAGAAGGGTCATAACAAGAACGACTGAAAGTTGCAATTATAATGTTAACACGTTCTACCGTCGAGGCGAGAAGAAACCGATGTTTTCACGCATACCGGAAGTTCCAGAATTGAAGATGGCGGCGCCCACGTAGAAAAGGTGTATAGAGTTGGTCGTGCTCGATACACTGTGTGCTTCTTCTTTGTCGTCGTCTGTTTTTCGCGCTGTTTCCTACGATGAATTCCCACCAACGCGCCCAACTATTCATTCTTCTATTATGATGATGATGATGATGGTTTGCGGCTTTTCCCTTTTGAATCGGGCGGTCCCGTAGAGTTGGGGACCTAGCCAGTGGGGATTCGGTTATCCCCGTTGGTGAACTAGCATCCACCTGTTCTCTAATCTTCTCTTCGTGGCTTCCACCAGCTCACGCCACCCTCCGTTGGTTATAGCTGCAGCGTCGGCGTTGTTGTTGCCGTTAGTCCCACCCGTAGACTCTGCGGGTAGGACTAACTGGAAAGGTTGCCGCCATCTACGAGCGACGGCAGAAACCATACTGGTTGTGTGCTTGCCGCCGTGACTTATAGATGGCGGTAGCTGTCCAGGAAGGTTTGTGTCGACATACACGGACACGATCCTGGGGGAACCTAGCCCTTAACAGCTCCGCTGTAAAAACTGGCACGTTACCACTAACGTCGTAACTTGTAACCCGTTAGTTACAGCCACGGTGTAAGATAATACTCTTCAGATGAGGACGGCGCGCTCCTCGCGACGTGCCGATAAAGTTCGCTTTTCACTCTCTCTCTTTCTCTCTCTCACTATGGTTTCAAGTTGCGCCGGCAGGTGACTCGTCGACCCGTGGGCACGTACAAGACAGCTCGTGCCGCCTCATGTACCACACGCGCAGAGCTCCAGCGAGGTTGTCTCACGTGCAGAAAGACCACGGTGTACCGGGGTGTCATGGCAACGAGATAATATCTTTCGCTCTTAAAGGGGCTATGCAACAATTTTTTTACTTTCCGCAAATACCGCTTAGAACGGATCCCTGACGTTAATGACCTATGAAACACGCCTTCGTTTTTCCCCCGACGCATTAGAAGTCCCAGAAAAAAATTAAAGAAAAACGAGCAGCGTTCACGCCCTCAACTCGCAGCCAGAACAAGCGGCCACGTGATCTGGAGCCGATTATATGCCGCCAATGTTGATCATAGCCACGCGCTGGGGTTGGCAAAGCACAGGACACGCGCTGAGTTCCAGACATTGTTATGGCTCGGCTATTGTCGTCGTTGCAGCGATTGGACACGGGCCACTACTCGAATGCTTCTCGAGCTATCAATTATCACGAGCCTACATCGAGTGCCCACGCAATGCTTGGGTCCAATCTATGAACCGCATTCAAATATCGTCATATGGGTGTACTGCGATCCCCGCGTTACGTCATCGAATTTTGCAAAGGAGAGATTGAATGAAAATGATCGCTTTTGTCCTTGAAATTACACCGCAACAAAGGAGTTTCTTGGCCAGTGGCATTGCATGCGAGTATCCTTGAGTCCCACTAGTGCCAGTAAAAGTGAAAAACATTCCAATTGAATATCGTTGCACAGCTCCTTTAAGGGCCGCCCACACTAGCGAGAAAACGCGAAAACGACTGCGAGAAACCGGCACATCTGTGCTTCGTATGAAGCATGGAATCCAATTCAAGGAATCATCTTGGCACGCGATATAAGCTGCACGGCACGGCACGGTGGCAGCGGAATGACGCAGACCTTTCGGATGCCCGTCGAACGAACGCTATCTGATTCCTCGCGCTGCGCGTTCAGCCCCGCCGTGTCCTCACCTAAAGAGTGTATCTTACACCGTGGTTACAGCATTGCTTCGAGTAGACCGACGTAACTATAGGGAGTATTCACTGGCGGCAATAGCTGTGTGCTCGGCTGTGGAGCGCGTGCTGAACGCGAGCTTCTACAGTTCTTTCGCCACGTGCATTCCGCACCACCAAGATTGCCGGTCTTGGCAGCCTATTAATGCGAGCTCGTTCTGAGCATGCGCTCTAAACAGTGACCTCAAATATGGCGGCCAGTGAATACTCCCTATACATCGTCTCACCTGAGCATGGACTAACTGCGAAGGCTGTGCAAGCGCGAGCGGCTAGCCTTGACTGCCTTGACTGGAGCACTCGCTGCACGAGCCCTCGTGGTACCGCCGAGGCTATATCCCAGCAGACTTGGACGTAGTTCAACTACTCTACTCAAACTACTGTAGTTTAACTACTTTTCCGAGTAACTTGGTAACTTTCAATTACAACTTTATTTGGGTAATTAGTAGTTTAATTTAACTACTTTTTTCAGGTAACTTGTACTCAAATTACTAACTACTTTCGGGATCTAGTGCTAATTTTGCTTATCACAAAAGTTTGAGTGCAGAAATAAATGAGACGCCGGCAGATGAAGTGGCATTCCCGAACAAGAGTCCCCCTCACATTCCGTTCCCACGCACTTATACTCGGCAGCCGTAGAAACTGCCTCACAGGCGTCCTGGGGCCAAGGCGGTGACGAGCGGCCAAACCACTGGCGCACACGAACGCAGAAAAAGATGCTTAACAAGCCTTGTTCGGGTATTGACCTAATCCGGTAATGCACGCAGCCGCCGCGCCTCCAGCTGCAACCGTGAAAGACGGGGACACTCCGAGGGTTCTTGTTGTTTCCATGTTGTATGCCTTTAGTGAGTTCTGCCTCAAGCGGTTTAAGGGTTCTACGGGAGACGCCGCTGGAATGACCTCGCAGCTGGGCGCCTTTTCCCATGGTCGCCTCGTCGTCAGCGCATACTCCCTTACAAAGCCGGGCTCCCCCGCGCACAAACGCAGACACGAATAATCCGTTCATGGGAGCACGTTCCCGCTTCCAGCTGCAACTGAACGAGCGACGATGCTTGTTCACGTAATCTTTCGCGTCCTTCCGACCTTCCACGCCAGGGAGACCTCCTTTTTGTTGAAAACGATTTACTTGTCAGGCGTGGCAGGCGCGTCAGGATACCCTAGGCGCCGGCGAGGATTGCGAGTCACCCTTGGGAGATCCTTTTGTTGGACCCGGCGTCAGCGGCGAAGTATACCGTATTTACTCGAGTAATAGCCGCACTGTTTATGAAAAAAACCTGAGGGTTCGCTTTTCCGCGGAGCACGCAGATTGCCAATCACTGCGACCGACAGCATGATTTCAGCTGTTTACAGGACAGAGATAACGTCTTCGCTCGAAGATACCATTTGTGAAGATTGCATTTGTATGGAGAATCGTGTTCTCGATCTGGTTATTCGTTATGTTATTTATGTGCAACGCAATGATTGGCTGTATATGTGTTCTGTGAGAAAGTAGACGCAAGGGCCTTGTTCATAAATAGCGCGGCTATTACTAGAGTAAATACGGTACTTCGTTTCATCTTCTGTTAAACCAAAACAATTTTTTTTTCAGTAGCGTAGCATTAGCACTGCAACGAAAGGCGCAGTCGTCCGCATGATCTAAAAAAATTCTGCGTTAAGAACTTTGAAAGTCCATTGCTTCTGCGAGCGAATAAACTATTTTGGTGAGAACGCAAGCCATAAAATGAATGCATTTATTTTAGGCTCGCAGGGTTTTTCACGGATCGAAACTGCTGTTCATTTTGCTACCACAAAAATATAAAAAAGTAACTTCGAAAGTAACTTCAAAGTAACTCGCTACTTTTTTACAGTAGTTAGTAGTTTACTCAATTACTATTACAAATGCGTAATTTCTACTCTACTCCAATTACTTTTGGCGTCCCTACTCAGTAACTTAACTTAACTACCTTTTTTGAGTAATTTGTACATGTCTGATCCCAAGCAACTTGCTCGCGCTTTTAGCGAGCGCTGCTAACAATAGTCCATGCTAACGTGAGACGAAGTATAAGCGTTCCACGCATGCGTGACGAACCCATACGTTAGGCGTTATGATTGTCAAGGGATAATTCTAAGCGGTGTTTTATAAGAATTCAAACATTTTTGCATTGCCTGGATAGAAACGCCGAAGGACAGGGACAAAATGAAGAGGGTAACAACACGGAGCACACTCGCAACTGAAAGGTTATTAGAAAACACACTGACGTAAATACTTTAAAGGGAAACTCTGGTCGAAAACAAAACCAAAGTAAATGACTGCTATCGCTTTAGTGGCACGAGATAAGATCACAGCCGAAATATTACGTCGAAGTGAAGCCGCTTTATGGTGCGTTCACACTGGAAGCGGATCCGCAAACGCGTAACGAATCTGCGCATTCTCAACCGCAAAGCGGCTGGGATCGAGCAGTTGGAGCGCGTTTCGCCAACATCTTCGGGTACAGACTTGCCCCAACCGCTTTCGCGAACCGCGAAAGAGCGACCAATCTCAACGTGACGCTGACGTTACGTCCGTTGCTTTCGAAGCAAGATCGCATTTGTCGCTGGCGAGGCGTCCAAGGCGCTGTAATCCTAGTGTTACAGCAGACAAATCAACAAAGAAACGTGATGTACACGTCCGTCACTTAAATCCGCCGCGAAAAGAATTGACTTCTAACCTTAACGGGCTTCGCTCCGGTGATTTGGTTCGGGTAAGAGTTTATTTATTATACCGGATGCCACAGCCCGTCGCTCGCTGCCTTGTTAGTCTTTGCCCGTAGAACGTCGGAACCGGCCCCTGATCAACCGAAATGTCAGCTTTTGTACCCACTAAGACAGCCACGTGAGCTATTGAAAGCTTTTGACAGCGTGCTTGACCACCACGAAGGCCGATAGAGACGTCGTGAGCCTGATTGCGTAGCCAACGCACTACCGCGGAGCTGGCAGGGTACTGTGCTAGCTCGACCTGTGACGTTTACTACCACCAAAATGAATGAAGTGTATACGCCCCAAACAATGCAGAGGTAATCCATACAACATTTATTTAAGCTTAATGTCGTAGAAACAGTAGACTCGATCGACGTGCGAGTGACGAGAGGAGAGTCCGCCACAAACGAAGCCACGGCCGGCTAGCACCGAACACATTCCCCCACAGCACGGTCCACCAGTGCCGCTCAGAACTCCGAAAATGATAAATGCACGCGAGGGAGAAACTTTCCCTCTATCCCGAAAACAAGGTAAGCTATTCATGAGGTAAGTGTCCACTTCGAAGGGAAGGTCGGGGACATCCTCTTCTGAGTCAGCAAGGCGCGCCTAGCTGGGCTTTGCTTGTGGGCGAAGTCGAGGGAATCACCGTGCGGGTTTTGCGGGTCCGTGTCTCTTTTTTCGCTGCCTGAATTCGTCATGCGCGCAAACATTCCAAAGAAGAAGCTTCAGATTCCCAAAATAGCACAATTTTGGCTTTGGATTGTTGATTAAAGTGGATTCTGGATTCTAAAACAGAGTTGCCAAACGCAAGTCTTAAAAGATAACGCGTGACCGCCGCGAAACCACCAACCGCTTCTCGCCTTGCGCCAACCACCTCCCGGTGTGTCTGAACGGGGTCGCTCGCGAACCGCATCCGCTTCGCAAACGCAGCTCAACCGCCAGTGTGAATGCGCCATTACTCTACTAAAACCCGATATTAAAGATGTTACGAGCTGCTATTTAGCTGGCGGCAAGCGGGTTAGCTTTTAGTCAAGGAACACTGGTGCAGCACTCCCGTGACATTACGTCACGGTGGAGCTGCGTCACGTCACAGCCGTACGGCTGATGATCAGTGTTGCCATCCCCCTAGGAGATAGTTTTGGTTTTGCCGTAGACGCCCAAAACCGAACTTTGAGCCGCGATATTTATAAAATTACACACAATATCAAGAGAAAAAAACTCCTTGTAATTCACAAATACTGCCTTAGTTTAAAACAGTCGTAATCCCAAATTAAAAAAAAAAGTATTGACCGGAGTTACACGTTAATAAAACCACGTCACTTCCAACTACACAGCTCTTTCTCTCTCTCTATATATATATATAAATAACATTTTATTACCTAGCAGAGACGCACACAGCTCACTGATTTTCTTATAACCTATCCGATCATGATCCAACTAGCCCAACTGAACATTTTTTTGCATTGTCTCTTTTGGCAGAGTGACAATAGTGGATTGGACAGTTACAACAAATGTATGAGAGCGATCGACCGTGAAACTGAACACATGAGCTTCAATGGCAGCTGTGGAAGTAGCAGGCAAACACAAAAGGCGAACGTGATGGCTTCTGGGGTCCCTTGTTTCAAGACAACACGAGTTGTTGGCGGGTGTCGGAGGCCTACAATTTATTGTAGGCGCCTGTGCTCGACGCACGAATCTGTTGTGTTGCGGTTCAATGAACAACGCAGGTTTTTCGTGTTTCTTTTTTGTTCGTCTACGCTTGGCTTCTGATGCATTACGCATCCCAGCAAGTAGGGACCTATTTACCTGTAAGTTGTATTTATACTATATCTGGAAATATAGCGGTTGCTACAGGTAGGCGGTAGACCTATGCTTAGTGGACATTTACAAAATACAGTAGTGTAAAAATAAACAGAAAGAACTAAGGAAGTCGAGAAACGAAAATCTCCACTGTAACACGGGAAGCAGTAGGGTAAGTTGGGGTAAAATGAGACGCGGGGCATAATGCGACAGTTTGTAGTTTAGCGCCATCTATATCCTAGATTAGCAATTGGAGTACGTTCAAATTTTATCGAGAGGTGTCGTGACCTCCACACATTGCGTGTGTAAACGTTCAAGGCTCTTGGCAAGAGTGTTCCGGAAAAAAAAAATGCGGAGTTGAGGCTGACGTGTCTACCCCATGCCAAAGGCGCAAAATTCAGCTCGAGGTTTTGCTTCCAGACGTGCAACCCGGTTGGAACCAATCATTCTGTCAAGGTAAGCTTTAATTTTTTATATGCTTTATTAGCTCCATTTGGACCAAATTTGAATAATTTGCGGTTGTTGTTTTTTTAGCGAAATAATTATTTTCATAACGAGATCCGCGTGGGGAAAAACACGACAATCTGGCATTCTATGACGAGCATGCCAATAACGCTCGAATCTCCTGGTTGATCCTGAGCCATATTCTTTTTCTCCCAGTGTCTCGGATGGTCCGAACGTATAAACGAAAAACAACAAGGGATTCATAGCGAGAAAGTGACATGAACGTCACTTTCTCGCTATGAGTTAAGGGGGGGGGGGGGGGGGGGCGTTCCACTGCCCCCCCCCCCCCCCTTAAAAAAAATGAAACCGAGGAGGAAGATTATTAGTGTCCGAGTGTTCTACAGACCGTGCAGTGCACACCACAAGAAACTGGCAGTACCTGGTAGCAATGAACTTTGGAGCCAAGCAGTACGAATCGAGTGCCTGAAATGTAAGGAGTGGGCTCATGAAGAGTGCGTTGAGCTCACAGTGTGTTGCAAGTGTTTTTATTGCAAAAAGTGAACGCATATCAGGGTTTTTAAGCTCGTCTTTATGTACCCCACCACGTTGGCTCATTTTGCCCCGCAGGGCGATGCAAACTGAGGTAGTGTGTGACTTTCAGATAATGTAGTTTTGTTTAATGTTTCAATTTCTCCAGTTAAGTAATATTTACTGAGCATAGTGTCAAAACATCTAAAATTATCCCCATGCTGCGTTTTTTTTAAATTTTAAAGTAAAAATAAATATTACAATTAAAATGAACATTTTTTGTCTCATTTTGCCCCACCTTTCTCTACGTCATACAAGACAAAATTGCGAAAAACGGTTGCGAAGGTCCGCGAAACGTTCATCTATAACGCGAGAAAAAAACAACAACAAAAAAAACTCAACGTTAATGAGTTGGAAAAGGTATACCGATTTGCGGGAAAAATCCCGAATTTTTACTTGGAGTTGACGGCATTCAAGATGGAGGCGCCTTTGTAGAAAAAGTTTATAGTATGTTTTGTGATTATCTCTTTGAGCATCTTCATTGCAATAATTGATAAACCGTGCTTTTTTTTTTTCGTCTTTTAGCTTTGGGCAGTCAGAGAGTCATTTGATACGTTGGAGTGATCACGCAAAAAAATACTATATTTTTTAATGTGATATGGGTATATTAGAGAAACGATCGCTCAGGTAAATTCTCATCTATGCACCAACACGCAGCGATAATGTCACGCGGCTGCGGTGGCGCTGTCGTCGCCATGGCGCAGAAGCTTCACTTCTCGCAAATCTGGGTTCTGCAAGAAGCGCATTGACTTGTTTGTAAATAGCGCTTTGGTCGATAGTCGGTTACTGCTGAAGAAATAAGTGTACTCTACACATTGAGCGCGAGTTTTCCGCCTTTGAGGATACCTCTTCATACGTGCAGTCAAAGCACGGCGGAAGGCATCATGCCCGTGCTGGACGTGGAGCTACTACTAGATTATTAACCTGCCACCGACTATAGCCACTCGTAATACCCTCAGAAAAACGGACATAACATTTTTCTTCTACAGATGCACCTAACGTTTTAAAACATACACACACACACAAACAGAAAGAAAAAAAAGAAGCATTGCTTCTCCAAAGGTAGGCATTCGATTTGCGACACGCTAGTGTGGACAGGATGACTGCAGACTTTTGAAACATGACCAATAACTAAATTAATAGTTGAGGTCGTAAGCCTCTTCACCAGTGAATGCTAGTAAGGGAAGTTCACAGAAGATTAAAAACAAAAACAGAAAGCGTCGATGACAATTATAGCTTTGACTCGAAGAAATATTAATCAAGCTAAGGTTGGTACAAGAACCTCTAGATACTGCATCTTAAATTTGTAAAAAAATAAATAAAAATCAGTATGACGACATATGTTAATGGATGCCAACGTCTAAGCTCAGATTAATATTTCACCCCCTCAATACTGTGCTCGCGTGATGTGCATATTCATGCATCTATCAGCAGAACCTGGCTCTAAAAATCAATTACTGAATTTCATTTGTTTTCCGGGAGATTAATGCTCTATAAGAAAAATTAATGTCCTGGAATATTTATGCAACATAAGCTTTTGTATTGTCGAGGAACTTTTCATTTCTTTTATTTTTTGTTAGGTTACTCTTTTGACTAGTCTTTCCCGTTTCTAATTCTCCTCTGCTTTCATTATGTGGTGTACGATCGAAATATTAGGACGCAACCAAAAAAGTACTCCAGCAAAAAGACTAGGCACACTATACATGACCATCACCCCAAAAAAAACTCCTGTATTCGCTCGGAAAATTGCCAAGAAATATTTATTCTCTCCCAGAACCATGACAGAAGGAAACCACCTATCTGCCTCCCCATATATTCACTCCAGACAATGTACTTTAACCAATGAAATGTCTGCTTGATGTGTAACTTTTGTTTTGTCCTTCTACATATTTTCATTGCATTTCAGAAGACGCATTGAACATGCTGATTTCTCACAATCTAACCACAGTCGCCGAACTCCAGCAACAATGCCATCGAATGGAAGCACTTCTGAATCGGCGCATTTCAGGTGCAGAAGACATCACTCGCCTCCAGAATTGCGTTGCGTCATCCCCACTGTTGTTGACCGGTGACATCGCTTCCCTAATTCAAACAATAGTAAAAGAATTCACCGCCTTTTCTCCCTCACCTCAACAAAGCTTGTTAACAGAAGCACATCTCACTCCCGACGAGTTACGAGCACTCATTCGAACTGAGTTGTTTCGATTCTCACCTCCTCCCTCTGAGGCCACAGGCTTTACATCTACCAGCTTATCAGCCTATCACGATGTGCCATCCCTACGCTCGAACATTCTTCTCCAGGCCTTATGCTCAACAACGACCTTGTGCTCCTCCGGTAGTTCCTCCGAACTGCTTCACCGACCGTCGACCAACTTGCTTATACTGTGGTATACACCAGGTCTTACTTCGCGCTTCTGTCGCCGTCGGCTGTCGGGCACTGCAAGAACCGAATCTAGCTCCCGGTATTTTACGCCGTATGAATCCAACCGACTCTACAACCACCCTAACGACGCTGATGATCCAAGCCTTGGTCAACAACGACACTCATCATCTCCTTCAAATCCTGACCGCAAACACCGCGGCCCTTCACCCGCATACCAACCGCCCTCCCCTCTCCGCGGGCAGTCCACCTTTCCAAAAGCTTTCCTCGATGGCGAAAAGTAAATGAGGAAGATGAAGGGGGTACGCCTGCTTCTTGGTTTCCCCAACATCCCCCACCTACTGCATCCTCATCTAATTCAATCGACATATGCATCAAAAAGGTAAGACTGGCAGCACGTTTTGATACTGGAGCATGGATTTCACTAATTAGCGAGAACATTCGAAGAAAGTTAAAGCTTGTTATCATGCCCTGAGACAGTGGCAGTCTCCGTGGAGCCAACACGTCCCTAGTTCATCCTCTGGGACTAGCTTCCACTGAAATTTCTAACGATAACGAAACTCATAGCCATTGCTTCGCTGTCTTGGACAATTGCACGCACGACATAATGTTAGGATGGGGTTCCCAAGCCAACCGACGGGCACTTATTGACTGTGGTACACGCACGCTTCTCCTCAGCAAAAATGAGAATGAAGCTTCCACATCTCGGCAAAAATGTATACCTTTCCGCGCAGTGAATAACACACAGATAGCAAGGACCAGGTACTGTCGCTATTGTACAATTGGCAGGACATGTGACGGACGACACCGACATGGCTGCAGAAACCAAATCGCGAAGTGTTATTTTAGAAGGGACTTGGTCTGCCCATGACAATCATAACGTGCACTGCTGCCAAAATCCCCGTTTTTATAGCAAATACCACTAACATAGCTCAAGACTTGTCGGCTGGTACTGGCGTTCACAAAAATTAACAACATAGAGTACGTCAAGTGTGTCATTGATCATACTGTGACCCTTATCTCCTCCGAATGATCACCAGAATTCCCTCAAGTTGCTTCGGAAAAGCGTTAGCACTGATTTGCCACCAGAGCATCAGGATGGATACCTTATACAAGCTAGAATGCTCCTTCATTGATATATATAATTTTTTTCTTTATTTTAGCTCTCGACTTTTGGCTTAAACATCTGCTGTTCACATACACTATCGATACTGAAAAAAAAAAACATCCGCAGCCGTCCGTACTGAGTTTCCTCTTAAGAACAAAAAGTCACCCAGAACCACGTGAGTGACATAAGACGACAAAATATAATTGAAGATTCCGTGAGTCCCTGGTGTTGTCCCGTAATGCTCCAAAAAAAAAAAGTTTGCTAATGGCGTTTTTGTGTTGACTACAGAAGACGCAACAAAATCACAAAAAAAAGAAGATGTCTATCCTCTTCACCGAATCATGATGTCCTTGATACGCTGCATGACGCCAACTATTTTTCGTCGATTCACGCGCGCTCAGGCTACTGGCGAATTAGCGTTGACGAAAAAGACTGGGAAAGACAGCGTTCGCTACGCCCAATGGTCTTCACTAGTTTTGAGTCATGATTTGTGGTTCATGCAATGCTCCTGCAACTTTCGAACGTATGATGGATTCGCCACTACGCAGGTTGCGCTGGACAGCCTGCATGTGTTACCTGGATGACGTTGTCAGTCTTTTCTTCCAATTTTCCCGAACATCTCTCGATTGACAGCTGTTTTAGAATGCTTCAGAAACGGCGGCCTTCAACTCAACTCTAACAAGTGTCTTTTTTGTACACGAGAAATCAAAATTCTTGCACATGTCGTCAGCCGTCACGAAATATCATCAGGACCATAAGAAACTCTGCGCTGTTACCAACTTGTCACGCCCCGCAACAGTTAAGGCACCTGCGTTCATTCCTTAGACTGTTCATATTTCCGACAATTTATTCGCGGATTTGCTGCCATTTTCGCTCTTTTAAAGTTTCTCCTCAAGAAAGATCGACCATTCGTATGGTCTCAAAATCAAGCGGATGCATTCGCAACCCTGAAGACCACCCTGACCACCAAGCCAGTCTTGCCCATTTTGACCTCTCTTGATACCGAAATTGACACCGATGCTAGCAGTTATGGAGTTGGTGCTGTACTGATGCAGAAGCAAGACGCTCGAGAACATGTTGTCGCATATGCGAGCCTTACTTTGTCCAAGGCAGAGATGAATTACCCCATCACTGAAAGAGAATGCTTTGCCGTAATTTGGGCAATCAGTAAGTTTATACTTTATATAATTGGGCGTCCGTTTAAAGTGGTTACTGACCACCATTCTCTGTGCTGGTTATCAAACTTGAAAGATCCTTCTGGACGTCTGGGACGGTGGGCACTAAAACGCCAAGAATACGACATCTTCATATTTTAGAAGTCTGGAAAACAACACGATGCGCCTAACTCGGGGTCCCACCTCGCCATTCCCAGAAACTCCCTCCTCTCCCGTTGCCGCAATCGCTTTGATCTCTAGTTTGGAGTTTGCTCTGGAACAAAGAAAAGACCCACACTTACAACAGATTTTCAACTGTCTCAACTACACCCAAATCACCCGCCACAAACAACGGCTTGTTGACCCCTACACAATGCAAAATAACGTACTGTATTGTCGCAACTATAACCCACGCGGCCCTACTTTGCTCTTTGTTGTTCCAAGACCTCTTCGACCTGATATCTGAGGTGCTTTACATGATGACCCTACAGCTGGACACCTGGGCTTTATTAAAACTTATATGCGTGTACGTAATACCTTTTACTGGCACGACATGTATCGCGCCATCTCCGAGTACGTAGCCTCATGCATCCAATGTCAGCGACGAAAAAGGCCAACAACCGCACCAGCTGGACTTCTACATCTTCTCGATCTACCTCATTGCCCATTTGAACGGGTCGGTATCGGCCTGTTGGGTCCACTTCCTCTTACACACAACGGTAACCGCTGGGTCACTGTTGCCATAGACCATTTGTCACGTTATGCAGAAACCGCTGCTTTAGCGTCCGCAAATGCAGATGAAGTCGCCATACTGCTCTTGCACAACATCATTTCGCGACACGGCCCCCCTCGTCAGATGCTCAGCAATTGAGGCACTGTATTTCTCTCCCAGGTGACACAGCAACAATTACATCTTTGTAGAACCATTCATAGACCGACCACAGCATATTATCTGCAAGTAAATGGCTTGGTGGAACGTTTTAATCGCAACCATGCCGATATGATTTCCATGTATACGTCCAGTCTGACCAACGCCAATGGGGAGCTGTCCTTCCGTTCGTGACTTACGCATACACATGCCGTTCAAAGTATTCGCGGCTGTTCTCCCGTTTATCCTCTTCATAATCGCCCTCCAACGACATTCTTGGACACGCTCTTACCTTACCGTCAAAATGACGAACTTCCCGACACTGTAGCACACCTCGTGCGTTGTGCTGAAGCAGCGCGTCAACCTGACCGGCTTCGCACAAGTACGTCCTAGCAACGCCAATGCCGACGGTAAAACAAGACTCACCGCCCCGTTTCATACGAAATAGGTGATCTTGTTTTACTCTGGACGCCACACCGTCACCAGGGGTTGGCTACCACGTTCCTCCTCCGCTACGTCGGCCCTTACGTAATCGTGCGCAAACTGTCCGACCTTTCCCACCACGTGCAACTACAGCGAGACACTACTGACCGACGACGAGCAACCTCCGATATAGTCCACGGCGCCCGCACGAAGCACTACACCCTCCCAAGCCACCGCATAAACCACCGCCATCCTCGTTACTTAAAAAGAAAAAAGGGTCATCGAGTTTAAAACGACCGCGCCAAAACCGGGGGAGTCAATGTTATTTAGAAGCAGACTTGGACGTAGTTCAACTACTCTACTCAAACTACTGTAGTTTAACTACTTTTCTGAGTAACTTGGTAACTTTCAATTACAACTTTATTTGGGTAATTAGTAGTTGAACTTAACTACTTTTTTCAGGTAACTTCTACTCAAATTACTAACTACTTTCGAGATCTAGTGCTAATTTTGCTCACCACAAAAGTTTGAGTGCTGAAATAAATAAGACGCCGGCAGATGAAGTGGTCTTCCCGAACAAGGGTCCCCCTCACATTCCGTTCCCACGTACTTATACTCGGCAGCCGTAGAAACTGCATCGCAGGCGTCCTTGGGCCAAGGTGGCGACGAGCAGCCAAACCACCGGCGCACACAAACCCAGGAAGAGATGCTTAACAAGCCTTGTTCGGGTATTGACCTAATCCGGTAATGTACGCAGCCGCCTCGCCTCCAGCTGAAACCGTGAAAGTCGGGGACACTCCGAGGGTTGTTGTTTTCACGTTGTCTGCCTTTAGTGAGTTCTGCCTCAAGCGGTTTGGGGGTTCCTGGGTAGGCGCCACTGGAATGACCTCGCAGCTGGACGCCTGTTCCCATGGTCGCCTCGTCGTCAGCGCATACTCCCTTGCAAAGCCGGGTTCCCCGTGCACAAACGCAGACAAGAATAATCCGTTCATGGGAGCACGTTCCCGCTTCCAGCTGCGGCTGTACGAGCGACGATGCTTGTTCACGTAATCCTTCGCGTCCTTCCGACCTACCACGCCAGGGAGACCTCCTCTTTGTTGAAAACGATTTACTTGTCGGGCGTGTCAGGCGCGTCAGGATACTCTAGGCACCGGCGAGGATTGCGAGTCACCCTTGGGAGATTCTTTTGTTGGACCCGGCGTCAGCGGCGAAGTATACCGTATTTACTCGAGTAATAGCCGCACTGTTTATGAAAAAAACCTGAGGGTTCGCTTTTCTGCGGAGCACGCAGATTGCCAATCACCGCGACCGACAGCATGATTTCAGCTGTTTACAGGACAGAGATAACGTCTACGCTCCAAGATACCATTTGTGAAGATTGCATTTGTATGAAGAATCGTGTTCTCGATCTGGTCATTCCCTGTGTTATTTATGCGCAACGCAATGATTGGCTGTATATGTGTTCTGTGGGAAAGTAGACGCAAGGGCCTAGTTCATAAATAGTGCGGCTATTACTCGAGTAAATACGGTACTAAGTTTCATCTTCTGTTAAACCAAAACAATTTTTTTTTTCCAGTAGCGTAGCACTAGCACTGCAACGAGACGCGCAGTCATCCCCATGATCTCAAAAAATTCTGCGATAAGAACTTTGAAAGTCCATTGCTTCTGCGGGCGAATAAACTATTTTGGTGAAAACGCAAGCCATAAAATGAATGCATTTATTTTAGGCTCGCAGGGTTTTTCACGGATCAAAACTGCTGTTCATTTTGCTACCACAAAAATATGAAAAAAGTAACTTCGAAAGTAACTTCAAAGTAACTCGCTACTTTATTGCAGTAGTTAGTAGTTTACTCAATTACTATTACAAATGCGTAATTTCTACTCTACTCCAATTACTTTTGGCGTCCCTACTCAGTAACTTAACTTAACTACCTTTTTTGAGTAATTTGTACTTGTCTGTTTAGAAGAGAAAGAGCGCGCCTGAAGAATGGCTATCGCGCACCAACTCTGAGCAGAGCCCGAAATTCGAAATAAAAACCGATCACCGGAGGCTGGCTCCCGGACTGCTTCTTCCAACTACCAACAACAACACCATAACAATATATACCGATATGTATATATATATATATAGAGAGAGAGAGAGAGAGAGAGAGCAAGAAGGCGGTCACGCAAGCAGGCAGGCAGGCCGGCAGGCAGGCGAGCGGGCATGCAGGCAGGCAGGCGGGTAGGTACTCAGGCAGGCAGGTCCTCTCGAAACATCAGTAAACCTTTCCATGTTTTTGTTTAGTCCATGGATCTTTCTTGTGTATTTGAATAATCACCGGCCCACAAGCTTCAATTATATATATATATATATATAAATCGAATCGATAAAGATAGCAACGATTCGGCGGCGGTGCTTATCTTTAACGTAGTACGAAAAAAAAAATAAAGAAGGCAAAGTCCAAGCATATAAGGACAACAGGACATGACGGTATTTAATTCTGGAATAGTAGTCTATTAATTTATCTATTTACAGAATACTCCAAGCCAAAATTGTTGCCCAAGGCGGAAAAAATATAATATTTATACAGACTTAGATTACAAGCGATTATACAGTTATACACCAAAACAAAAAAGAAAGCAGGTAAAAAACAATATATAGAATAAACCATCCGTTGTTGCTGTTTTCACCCAGCGTTTTATATATATATGCCATCTCATGACGAAGCCGAGCGTCTCGGCGAAACTATCGTAATATACATACAATAAACTCCTAGCATAGCAACTCCGAAAGTACGGAGCTTTAATAACTTACAATATATATATATATATATATATACATATATATATATATATATATATATATAATATATATATATATATATATATATATATATAAACCCTGGGTGAAAACAGCAGCAACGGACGGATTATTCTATATATATATATATATATATATATTATTACCTGCTTTCTTTTTTTTTGTGTATAATTGTATAATTTCTTGTAATCTAAGTGTGTATAAACATTATATTCATTCCTGCTTGGACAACAATTTTGGCATAGAGTATCCTGTAAATAAATAAATTAATTAATAGACAACCATTCCAAAATTAAATACCGCCATGTCCTGTTGTCATTATATGCTTCAATGTTTTTTTTGTTTTTTTTGCGTCCTACGTTAACGATGATTACCGCCACCCAATCATTCCTAACTTTATCGATTCGATTTGTAGTATTTACATCACTGCACGTAATAAAGTACCGCTCGTAAGAGCATCATACATATCCAGCTCATGCTCAAGGATCTCTTTGACGACTGTTCTAAAATAAAACAGGAAAAATGAAACAAGAACAGCGTAATCACTACTCAAAACGAAAACCACGATATGCCCCCTGCAAATCAGGATTAAGCGTAGAGGTTGCCCGCTATCCCCATATCATTCGTCTCGCTTAAAGTGATCCACGAGGGTCGCAAAGAAATCCATTACAGATAAATACGAGATAAATAACTCCAAGGTGGCCGAGAAGCCAAGCGTCACCGTAGAACGAATCTTTAGAAACCGTTCCCTCTCTCCTCACGGCAAAGTCCTTCAACGCATTTCACAACGAAATAAAAATTAAAAGAAACACTAAAAATAAAAACACTTCGATCATTTCAGTCGTTTGACGCCGATAGACCAGTATAGCACCTGTATACTCTCCAACCACGGTACGTACCAATCATCAAATAAAATCAAATACGAAAACAAAACGAAACAAAACAAAGATGAAACATTAACCCGCATTCGTCTTTGCGCTGTGCTTATGTTTTTTGCTTGCCAATACAGCTGGGATTAGACAATACAACCAATCGGACGAAGAGGCTTAACACAAAGAACTCCTTTCATTCTGGGGGCGGAGTAGCCTTCCGAGAGCCTTGCCTCCGGGCGCAAGGCACGGTTCCGATCAACTTCGTCGTGACTTATCCGTCTAGAGTGGTCCACGTTTCGGAGCTACGCACAGCTACCTTCGGGTGTATCGGAACCTGCAATCTTAATCCGGATTTAAATACACCCCCCGCCGTGCATTTAAGTAGCGGGAGCCCGGAAAGCTCTTAGTGCGTCGAAGACGGAATGTGGCCTCCGTCTTCCGATAGTGCTTCCGCGTGAGCTCGTTGCTTCCGATTACGCAAGTAAACCACGTCGTCTAAGCTAAGCGTTAAGCGGTTTTGAACTGCACAAGTTGACCTTTTCTGTGGGGTGAATTCAAAGGTAAAAGATAGTGAAGTAAATCGTTTTCGCGTAAGTATTATACATTTTGAGCGAGTACTGAGTAATAATGCCGTAAACCACTTCATTCTTGCGAGGCCATAACGTTTTTTGGAAACTTCACGACTTCAAAAACCTCACGAAAAATGAATCACACGAATGTATTTCCCCTATATGCTGGCCTCGAGATCAACCTAGAGGTGGCGCTAATGTCGCGCTATCATCATCATCAAAGCGGGGACAGAAGCATGGCCGCCTTATAGACCTTTTCCACAAGGGTGCCGCCATCTTGAATTGTCGTCACTTCCAGTATGGGCGAAAACATTGTTTTGCCGTAGCCACGCCAAAAGAAGGCATTTACGATATAAGCGTAACCGTCACACATTCTTGTTTTGCCTCCCCTCTGTTTTTTTACTATTTGCAGGTTAAAACGTTTTATTATTTTTTCGTCGTTCATACCGGATGCGCCTATAAGGTGGCTGGGGACGAGAGTACACGAAGAGCGCGAGACGGGGTAGATTTCTGCTTTCATTTTGTCGCACAGTATCGGTGGGACAACAATTTTAGCGGAATATGGTGCGGAACCGTTCGGTGCTTCAGTGAAGATAAAATCGTAATACCAGCGTACGGCTTAAATTTAAATAATCGCTCGTATTGATCCGTCGTCTGCTCTACGCAGACGTTTAGAAGCGTGGATCAGCACGAGGGATGCCTGTCTCGGGGGGAACTGTACTATGTATATTATATATTTTTTAGGGGCGAAGCTCCTTAGGGGCTATACTCTGTTTCATACTTAGCGTGCAACGCTGTCAAAGCTACTGGCGCGAGCGCGTGGCTTCATCTATGGTTTTCTTTGCGCGAGAACGCGTGCAAATGATCAACGAGATCAAGCCCCACGCTCGCGCCAGTAGCTTTGACAGCGTTGCACGCTAGGCTTGAAACAGAGTATAGCCATGTCCGTATGTCCGTCCGCCGTCCGCCGTAGGCCGGCGTCGGGTGCTCGTGCTTCTGCTCGTGAGATTACGTGCTCACGAGCACGTGAGCACATGCTCACGTGCTCATGTAGGGCAAAAAGAAAATTGGAAAAAAAAAAAGATGAAAAAAATTATGAAAACAGAAAAAGAAGAAAAAAAAGAGTAGGGGGTTCTGAGATGCCATCCCATCTGTATGCTTAAAAAATGAAAAAGAAGAAAACCACACATTCTCCTACTGACATGAATGAAAAGACTCGGCATGCTGCGGCTCGGCGTCTACGCAGACAAGCACCACCAGAGCTTCGCCCCAAGCAACATCATTCACCACGTGGAGATGCGGTCAATTTTTTCTTTTAAAATAGATTTATCAGTTCACCAGCGTGGGAATTGGACAAAACAAAAAATTCAAATCCGGATAACATAATACGGGTACGGTGGGCTGTGAAATCGCAGGTTCTATGCATCTTTTTTTTGTTTTCAACTTTTAGCTTTTGCAGTAATATACATATTTATCATGAAGAGAAGTTAATGCTGTATCTAAAATTACCGTGCTATTGAGTTCCGCTGCAGCCCATGATTCCCTTTACTGTGCCATGGTGTGGGTAAGTTTTTCGGAGTCAGTAAAATTTTACGATGCGATGGGGAGAGAGTGCCTCTTCTAGTTACGATCCGGAAACTGTTTGTTGACAAGACAACTGAAACAAGTGAAACAAACTATTCTAATTTATCTGCCGGGAGTGTAACAAACAGGTGTAACCGAGCAACGTAGCAGCGTGCGTGTTATTTCATGCTTTTCTCAGTAGTTTGGGTTCACCCGCTTCAATTTTCTTGGTGATTGCCGCGGATGTCTGAAGGCTAATATTCTAAATTTCTGGCTAAATAATCTTCTATTCTGACATAGTAGACTCTGCAACTCCAACAAATGACTCGCACCACGGCACAGACTGCATCGGCCGCAGCGACATTATTTTACTAATGAGGGCTAGCGACTCTCACGCAGTTTTGTGTAGTACCGCGATACTGTAACTTGTTACTTTTTTGGTAAATTTAAACTGTAACTCGATTTATTTTTAAAGTAACTTTAACGATAACTTGAATTCTTTTTTGAAAAAGTAGCTAAAAAGTATCTAAAAAGATACAGACATTTTTGCGAAAAAATTACCCATTTTGTGAACACTACAGCGGGTTCGACCATGTGCTGAGGTTGGGCTACACGTTAGACGGGACAAAATAAAACAAGAACCTTCAGATTATTCAAGTAACGCTTTGATTGTGATTTTTTTTTTTTGCCGTTTAATTGGAATGTTGTGCTGGAGAAAGTCAGTAAAAAGTAAAAAAAAATGCCTCCTTTAATATTTTGGACATCTTTATTTCTTTTAGGACACAAGCTTGCACGGTAAACCACTTCAGCATGCTTGTGATTGTCATTGAGGATGCTTATACTGTTTAAATACTAACTTAAAAATTACATTACTTTAAACGGCTTCCCGTGTTCATATTTCTATAGGCGTCACAACGTGAAGTTTAAAATGGAAAGGCAATATGCCATTTGTGCCATTTCTGGCACAGTGAACAAATGAGTGGTTTTAACGCTTTTCATGTAGCATGACTGGAGAAAATCAATTAACGTATTTATCAATTCATTAGTCTATTAAAAGGTTGCAATAAGCCGGGTTATTTTTTTTTTATCAAACCACAGCTGCAATCAACATTCAATGTTTTATGAAAGCTATATGGTTTGCGCGAGATAACAAACATATATCTAGGACCAGCGGTTCTATGCAAAATGCACAACACTAAAATTATGAAAGCATCCGACTTAATAATAATCGTTTTGCGGAATTTACACACATGTGAAACGATACAACACAACCTTCAGTAGGAAGAAACGACAACACAAACAACAAGCGTTTAATCAGGAGGGCTTAGCTCAGCCGGAAACGGGCTTGTGTCGCGAGATCCATGCCTCTGAACGTCCGCCCGTAGCAGATGACGCTCGGCGCAATCCCCGCTTTTGCATGTTTCCAATTTCGGCCGCACGGTGGCGACACGGTTCGACCTCGAGGTGGTGCCCGCAAAATATTCCCTAAACCCAGACGTGAGAAAAAAAAAAAAATGATCGAAATGTCGAGCCCCCGGAAAGGCAATCGTTTACAGTATACCAGATATCGTGTAATGTGTGCCACAGCGTCCTTAGCCGAGATCACTCCGTAAATTGAATTGATAGTTTCTTCCAAGCGCTTTTCGGAAAGGTAATCGCCGTTGAATTTTTTAGAGCGTATGTTATTTCCTAACGGAAATTGAGATATGAGAAAAAGGAAGCTTGTGAAACATGCGCTTAGACCCACCATAAAATGCAAATTTAATGTGTTTTTTTTTTTTTTGCTTTTCGGTGTTAGCAGGAACATCTTTTTTTACGAGTCTCTATAATATGTTTTGACACCGTCGACTCCAATTTCGTTTCAACTTACATTGCATTCGTTAAATTGAATCTGCAAGTTAACCCATCACCTGTACGAAAAAACGAAACAAAAAAAAAAAACACGAAAACACCCGCTGAGATTATTTTACTGTGCCGCCGAGCATCTATCGTTCCGAGTTATATAAAAAAAATATATAATATTCTTACAAAACTACAAACCGCGTGAAAAAAGAATTATTTTAAAACAGAGGCGACTTAGACTTTCCCATCTAAAAAGGAGGGCAATTTGAGCCCTCGGAGACATTTTCGCGTCGTCTTGTCAACAATAATAAACGTGGTACAAAAGGCAAGCGTACCCGGAGAAGCCATTCCAACACACACACCGACACACACACACAACAAGTAGCACGTCAGACATGCATTCATGCATCTTCGTGGTACACGTTTCTGAGCGTCTAAATGCATAAAAACGAAAATTGTCAACGTGTAGTCATTGCCAATAAATGTAGAGTGCCTTAAGAACTACTTTTCCTAACATACTTAGAATAAGTCGGTCGAAAGTAGGCCATAATAAAATGTTAGTTTATTATTTTTGCTTGCACTACCCGTTCACGTACCTAACGCTTTTTCTCGAAGCCAACGGCGCATTCTCCAAAAGTAAAGCAATTTAGTCACAATGTTTCTTGCAGGAATCTTGTGCTTTTAAAAATATCTCTACGAAAAGCATGAGATGCTCTTTTCTAAACCATTCGATAGAAGCGAGAATATTGATAGATGCACTACGTTTTTTTTATTGTAAAATAAAGCGTACTTTAAGACATAATACAAATGTACACGTTTTTACAATTGATTACTAAATATTTCAAAAACTGTGCCTCCACCTAAAATTTGAAAATACGGCTCACAGTGATTCATGTTGCTTTTGCGATTATTTTTTTTTTGCTGCAAGCGCGAACATGTACAACAATAACACCTTAATTAATAAACCTAAAGATACAAGCAAAACAAATTATTTTACGTAGCAAAAAAGAAGAAAAAAAACTTACCCGAAAATGTTACTTTTTTTTTGCGTCTTAAAAAAATATTTGCAAGGGCTTCTATTTTGCGGTAGTTGGTAAAGGTAAAGTAACCGAGAGCTTAATCAACGCAAGAGGTGGTCTCTTATGTAGGCACTTCCTGTCTCGTGATCTGATCTTCGGCGGTCTTATTGACTAATAAGCCACAGAACGATAAGGAGATCCTCAGGGTTTCCCATGCATTGCATGTGTTTCTTCCTGTGTAACTACAAAGAAGCTCGCGTTTACCCGCACCAGGTGCGGCACTGCGCGTGCGCAAAAGTCATATTCGGGTGAGAGCATAGAGTTACTGTAATGCACGCTGGAGGTTCAGTTGGCGCTACTCTCAATGCGACTCCGTGATGCAATTTGCAGTCTACTTTTGCGGTGCTCCTGTACATTCCTATGGAAAAACGCGCGTGCATTTTGTCTTTCGCCAGAAAATAACATAGATAACTTGTGTCATTTGGGTTGTACCGATAACATTGCAAAACATTTAATTGGTTTAGGTACAATAAATAAAAACAAAGAATAAACATAGGGACGGACAGAACAGCATTGAAAGAGGTGTTGTTCTATCCGTCCCTATGTTCATTCTTTCTGTTTTTATTTAACTTCACCAACGCGCTCACGTCGAACTAAGCTTTAGTTACAGTTTTTTTTTTTTCTTTATCGGTGAACGATAGTAAACTTCGCTATGTTTCAGGTCCAAACCTTTGTTTAACGGAAACTCGTGAAAACACGAGCGACGAATCAAAGCAAAATAACAATCGGAAGTAGTATAAGTATGTTCAAGGTTCACCAGCATTCCGGTGACGCTTATACACTCCTAATATGCCAGTCCTGTCCCATATATGAAAACGACCCCGCCGTGCATCGTTTAGAGAGGTTAAAAACATTCAAAACGTAAAGAATAAAGTACGTGGGGTACAAAAGGTGTCTCTCTTTTAATATTTCCTGTGCCGGGCAGCTTTTATCGGGCACCTGCTTTCTGGGTTTTCTCTTTCTTGTTTCAAGGATTTCGAGCGGGCGGGCGATATTTTGAACACAGAGCAAGCGTCTTCGCACGTATGCAGAAGTAAAGAGAACAAAACAGTACTTCGGTATTATAAATCTGACTATAGTTACTTGGCGTTAGCTTTATTTTGATCGTCTACACCCACAGGGAGTTACGGATCAGGTGTTACTGCGTAGTTCTTGCCGTATTGGTTTTCTACATGTCCTCCGTTCGCTTGGTACGTAAATCCCCCATGCAGAAAAGCTCCAACATAGTTGCCGTCTGCCTCAATTTGCAACAGTACACTAGCGCCATCTGAGTCTCTAGCGTACATTTTAATAACTCAGTGGGTGAGAGGAACGCATGCGCATGCGCAGTACCGACAACTGCGCCTCCGCAGCGGTGTAACGTCGGAGAGTTTGAGTGGCTGTGTAACAATTTCTGGCGTCCTCTATGGCCTCCCGTCTTCCTTTTTCCCCGCGGCTGCAGCTTTCCTGGTTGCCCGATATCACGTGACCTGTACTCCTTTTCCCCTCAAGAACCGAAGTAAAAAAAAAAAAGTGCAGTTCCTTGCGGAGCCGCACCTTTTTACTCTTTACGTCGAGAATTAAAATGTGTTTGTAGGCGCATCTTAAGTTAGATAAATGTTATCTTATCAAGACGTGCACTTTTTAAGTGCCCAAAATCATCGCTTCTTTCTGCGACAACCAAATATTTGAATAACTATACTTCGCGCGGCGTGTGAACAATGCTCAAAACTTTTTTTTTTTTTCTAACGTGTGAGCAAGTATAGTTCCCGATACGGGGTGACCCATCCCGTATCCCCTAGTGCAGGGGTGCTCAACAAAAAATGACGCGGGCCAAAAAAATGTTTGTTGGGAACTGCGCCGGCCGCACCTAGTGTGACACGTTACACCTTATTGATGCAAACAGGCTTTCAATATCTAACATCATTGCATTGGTTGCCGTCTTGAGCACATCTCACAGCGTCATGTCCGTCATAGAAAATCCAAGACGCTTCTTGTTGAGTGTCGTCAGTGAGAACGTCTGCTCACAGACATACATGCTCCCAAAAAGGGATGCAAGCTTCAATGCGTGGTCCACAAGGTTTTCGTGCTTGTCCCTTTTAAGGCGTTTGTAGAAGTCAAGCAGCTGAGGCTCAACATGCATACTCTTCAGTCCTGCCAAGCACTGGATGTCGGTGAGTTCTAGCTGCAGTATCAGATCTGTGTCTTCCGGTGCGACAGAAAACGGATTGCGGAACATATCGTAGTTGCTCTTCTCACTTTCGAATGCCTTGAATCGTTGATGGAACTCTGAGAGCAGGTTCTCAACCTGTGGAGCGTACGTCGCAGCTGTCGTCTTCTGATTTTTGCCGGTGGGAAAGAGCTTCTGGTAAGTTGGAAAGTGAGCTATGCTTCCACCCCCAACCTGCAATTTGAACAGGCGTAGCTTACCTTGGGAAGCGAAGATCGCGCTCACCATGTCCGAAATGAGCTGGTTCTTTCTTTGAAGAGCTGTGTTAAGCGTGTTCAGATGGCTTGAAATATCGGTGAGAGATTCCAAATCCCACGACCATTGTTCTTCCTCTAGCTCTGGTATGTGTTTTCCTTCCCCTCGCAAGAACGCGATCATGTCGTCCTTCAGCGCGACGAAGTGACTAAGAAAATTCCCACGGCTTAGCCAGCAAACTTCAGTGTGAGACGGGATGTCCACGTGCTCACTCTCTATTTCTCTCAGGTACCCTTGAAACTTTCTGTGCTTCACTCCGCGAGCACATATAAGGTTGACAGCCGAAGTCACGACCTTAATCACACGTTCAAACTTGATCACTTTGGCACAGAGTGCTTCCTGGTGTAGCACGCAGCGATATTGCTTCAATTCTACACCAGTGTACGCTTGAAGTAAGTCAACGGCTCCGTTTGTCTTTCCCATAATGGCTGGGGCTCCATCAGAGCCGACACCGGCGAGTTTTTGCCATGGCAGCTTGAGCTTTTTGATTACGCCTTTGACCTTCTTGCTGATCTCTTCTCCCGTAGTCCGTCCGTGCATTGAGCAAAGCTCTGCCAGCTCCTGAGTTATATCAAAGTTTTCGTTCACACTGCGTATGAAAACAAGCAGCTGAGCTGTGTCTTCGATGTCTGTGCTTTCATCCAAAGCAAGAGTAGTAGACAAAATGACTGCAGCTCTTCTCCAGTTGTTTTGATAGGTCGTCGGCAATGTCATGCACACGTTGTTGTACTGTCATTATTGACAGGCTCGGGTTTTGGAAAACGAACTTCTTGTCCGGGCACGTCTCTTCAGAAGCAATCATAGCCAGCCGGCAATGGCCAGGCGGCGCGTTCCTGTTAATGGGGCGGCCAGTCTGCCCGTCGGTCCGTGGCGAGCGGCGGCGACCCTGATTTCAGCAGTCCCCGTGTGCACGTGCGCACCATGTCCTTGGTTCTTTTATACGGTTTTAAGACCATCGGGAGCCTTGATGCGTCGAAATGTTTAGAGAATATTCTAGAGTTGTCATTTGGACACCAGTTTGAGTTGTCTTCACCACTTGTGGGGTCGCTCTAGAATGATCGCCGCCCGATCGGTTTGTGGTTCCCTCGTCTCTCAGGAAGTCACACAACAAAACGAGAAGGCAGCGAATGGGTTTACTGTACTTCCCGGTTTCCCGTCTTCGAGAGCCGGCAGTCCGGGCTCGCCGACCCTAGTTGTTGCCCGTCGTTCAGAGATCACAGTCGGAGTCCGTGTCCAGGCCTGCGGATTGTCCTTCCCACGCCAGCGCTGTGTAGGCTAGCTGTTCCGGACTATCACAGCCGCAGTCTCGCTGCGAAACCACTCCGGGATTGTCATGACCTAGGCCGGTATGGCCAGGGCTCGCCGTTTCCGCCGGTCTAGATCTGAACCAGGCTAGAGAACAGTACACAAGCGTGGTGTAAAAAGGTGACAGGCAACAAAGTGTACGTGTGAGCAGGATATTTACGCTTCGCATGAGCTTTTCTAAAGAAAACCTTTTGTATCCTGTTTTCCGCACGCCGTCACATTTGTGACGGCGTGCAGAACTACATTTGGGTGCCGACCAAATTAAAGCAAGACTCAGCATAAATTCGGTTGCCGAAACCAATAAACTGTGCTACGAAAATACACTATTTGAAAACTCACAGGTTTGGAATGTTTTGTTTGGGTACCGCGAGTGTTGAACGGTAGGAACGGGCCCGACGGGCCTCTTGCTTGAAAACCTGATCGCCTGATTCTTGACGTCAGAGCGAAGCAACCATCGGCCCGATTGTTTCTACCGTGTTTTTTATGTGGCTGTGTAAGTGACTCGAAAAACAAATAGTATAAATATGTTATTTTGCCAAGTAGTCTGCAAAACGAGTTTGTCAAACCACTTTCCAAGCCTTCACATCTATTTTAGTTCACTTCAATAATTAATGCAGAATTAACTTTTTGATGCGTCACACTCCAGTAATCCACTTTTGTCGCCGTTTCGCTTCCCAAGATCTCGAAGGGAAGCGGTAAAGTTTGACGCTTGAGTCACGTTCGTGACTGTGGCAGCCTTTCACGCAGCAGAAGCGACGTTTATTTTTTGGGGGAACTCTAGGAGTAAACGAGATGTCACAGAACCCAATGAGGTCTAAGAGATGTGAAGTTGGGATTTACTTTTAGGAAAAACGGTTCCAAAAATGCTCACGCCGATCCAAAATTCCACATTCACAAGTGGTTTCTAAATGCGCCCGCCCGCAGTCCCTGCGACCCGGGCCGTCCTAACCTACCCATTTTTTTTTTTCATTTTGCAGCCGTTAGATGGCGCAACGTGTAGTGCCAAACTACATTGCCGGTTGCCTATAAGACATTCCTTGATGAAGTCACCATCAGTAAACGAACGACCTGAACGAGCGATCTTTCAAATCTGAAAAGACACACGCGTGGCTGCTTCAGATGTGTTCTTTGCTTTCGTAAAAATGCTTTGCTCAGCAAGTAACTTCCGCTTTAAGCCCTCGGACTTTGTTTTTCTCTCCGAATCCGAAAGAGCGCTGAAGTCGAAGGGCATGTTTTGTCTCGTAGTGGCGTCGAACGTTGTATTCTTTAGGAACCGCAATAGACCATCGACACACAAGACATAAGCACTTCGATTCATTCTCATTAAAAAAGTACCTCCATGCCCACTCTTGGTTGAATCTCCGGCCCTCCTGGTCGAGTTTTCTTTTTGAAAGTGCACTCATAATCCAAGCGAGAAAAACAACAACAACAACAAAAAAAACACGACTAGCTGTTTTCGGCGCAAAAATAATCTGGTATAAATACTCGAAACTCCCGCGGAGCGTGGGCGAAAAGTGAACGCGGGCTTTTGTATTGTTATCTGTGGGGTTTCCCCCGGAAAAGAGGACTCTGAGAAAAGTAGGTCAACGGGTTCGAATTCTTTCTGCCAAGTGAACGACCGCGGTGCATTGAATGACACGGTGAGTGGTTTATGCGCTTAGCTGGGCCGCGGGCATCTTAGAAAGCGCCCGCGGGCCATATGTTGTGCACCCTGTGATCTAGTGACTGTCTTCCGAAGGGAAGGGTCACGTGGCCAAGGCGGGCCCTGTGAACGAGAGGACTGAGCCGGCGCCAGTTCTCCCTCAACCGCACTGCCAAACGTGAAGAACCTGGCTGCTAGCGCGGACCTACGGAGACGTCGGCACTGGGAAGCCTCCGTGAGTGCAGGTGCTTTCTGTAGTCGGCTGTATCCGCCACAAGCCACCCCAATCACTGGGACGAGGGCGCACAGACGCTCCTGCGACACAGGTCTCCCGCAGAGCTCCCGCAACTCGAGTCCCCGCAGGACCATGACGTGACCGGGCGGCGGAGAAGAGCTCACCGCGAAACCGGCAGATGGGGAGAAATGTTTACCGGCCCTTGAGCTGACAAAAAAAAAAGAAAAACTCACAAAAAATGTTTTTTTTTTTTTAGCTTTGCGGATTGTGCGTCACATCTGGCAATTTAACACAATTAGAATTCATCACGTCATTAAAAATAGTTGTCCTCTTTTTTATATTCTTGAGGTTTATTGAGCATATTTACTAATTCCTCATTAATTAGCAAACACCCATTCTGTCTATTAATCACGCCGCAAGTATAAAATCAGAATATGGGACACCCGCAAAAAGGAGAATTTCTTGAGAGCTATATACAGAGCGCCGTCGGTAGCTCTGTCAGATAAAGAGGTTTGTTTTTTTGCAGGCTAATATGAATAGCCTTGTGTGAACCGTTTCAGCTCCGACGATTGTGTGGTGCCTGATAGATGAGTGGGTGTTCGTTAATTTAATCAGTTTCGGCTCCGCGTTTTTTGTTTTTTAATTAATAAAACTTTAGTTACACGAACAGCTTCGTCCTCTCGGGTTTGTTGTCTTCACTCGGTCTTCGCCCTTTCAGCTCTTTCCATCGTGTATAATGCTTACCAACTCGCCCAATTTACTACCTTAGTACAGAAGACTAGTTCTCATATGGGTCACGAATAACAGCGGGGACCACGGGCAGCTCTGAAGGTCATTGGTGGTTCGTCGTAGAAGGGAACCATATCACACAAACAATGTGTGGAAAAACCAGCACGAGCGGCTAGAAGACGTGCATATCCGTGGAAGAAAGAAATCTTGATATCCTATTGACGGTTCAATCCTGTTTTCAAAGGTTAACAAAAGCTTCAACGAGAATTTCAGGCACCGCGTTGTTGCGCACGCACCTTCGCATTTACGACATTTACAGTTTTCCTTTCTAGGTTTTAGGCAGACATTATGAAGCTTCCGACCTTTTTTCCTGTTTTTAAGTTCATAAAGTTTTCAATTAGGCTTTCGTTGCGGTTGTAGCACGATTCCCCCGGTGTCATTTCCCCCGTCCCAAATGCCCCGTGCCATTTTCCCCGAGTGTCAAAATCCCCTTCTCGCTTACCCCGAGTGTCGATATCCCGCGCCCGATTCCCTCGCTATGCACCTGCGGACGGTTCGGTTAAGTGTTTTGCGGTGCACGGACATTTCGGTGCACGGATCTTTATGTTGTTTTAGTGTAATATACGTCGGAGCACAGACTTTTCGGCGCACGTAATATCGTTGCGTGGTCATTTAACTTGTAATTTTCCATCGGTCGTTATTAAAGTTTCTGTCATTTTAAAACCTGCATTTTCATTTTCTTCTGGAGATCACTTTTTGCCATTCGCTAATGTATCGTGCCTCATGCTAATGCGCTCGCGCACCTCTGCCAATATTTTAAAATCAACGCGGATTGTTTTAGAGCGCAGCTCTTAGGCACTCCCGTTTCCGGGTTGAGCGCCGTTGCCGTCGCCGTCGGCGTAACCGCGCGTTGCATTGTGGGACTTTTCCCCATAATCACGTCACACGTGACGTCACGTGTGACATCACAAGGGTAAATGTTTCGCTAAATTAGGTCGGAAATTTTTTCGCTTAATTTATCGGGAAAAATTTCCTCTTAATTTGACGGGAAATTTTTCAACTAAAATTGTCGAAAAAATTTTTCGTTTAATTTGGCAGGAAATTTTTCTGCTAAATTTAGCGGGAAAAAATTTCCGCTAAATTTAGCGGGGAAACCTTCCCGCCAAATTTAGCAATAAAATTTCCTGCCAAATTTAGCGAAACAATTTATCGGGAAAATTTCCCCTTGTGACGTCACACGTCACGAGGGGCATACTCTTCCCTGCGTACCCTCTCCTCCTCCTCCTCATGAGCTGCGCTCTAATTCGGTGTTACAAAAAATTGTAAACGTCTTTTATTTTTTTTGTGCTTTTGTGTCAGTTGATATCTGTACAATATTGGGAATAACAGATTTATTTACACGTTTTTGCATACACTTTTATGGGAGCAACGTCCGCGATCGCAGCACAAGCTTCAGGAATTCTCGAATGCTCAGCTCTTCATTGGAGAGACGCTCCTCGAGCTTCTTATGGCCTTGTCCTTCATCTCACACTTCCTTTGACACTTTCGGGCTTGGCCGCCGTTGGACACCTGGAGGAGGGGGACCCTACGTGTCGCCTCGTCTCGCTTGAAGTTCTCCACAAACGTGTAGACATTGGGGTGCGCTTTCCCCTTTACAATGTTTTTTTTTTTTTTTATAAAAAGCAAAGAGGTCACACATTTTGGTAGGTAATAAATTTGAGATTAAGATCACGACATTTATAATATTGCGAAGTGTACTCACCGGTTCCAGGCATCCTTGAAGTTGTTAGTCCGGGCTTCGTTGTTCTGGTGGTGGTTGCACTGGTGAATATTGTAGTGGGCTATCTAACGCCCACACTCAAATGACTTTGAGACCCTGATATAAATGAACTCTAGGTTGCGCTTCTGCCGTGTTCAATTGTTCTGCCATGGTTTTACTATTTTTTTTAGGTCAACTATGGTAACTTTTCTTTTTGTCCTTCGTCACGTAACGAGACTTGAGCGAAAAGCCGGGGGAGCTCATTGATAAGGGGATAGGGGCAGTGGGGGTTCTGAAAGCTAGGAATTTGGAGGGCGGGGAAATAACGCAGGGAATTTGCAGCGGAGACTTTGACTCCAGTATTTCGGGGATTGGGTTATTTCGTGCACCGCCCTTCGTTGCCTAGAGAGTAAATCACAAAAAGCTTCATCCAGAATTATTCCTTTCAGAGCAATATACCGCATAACCTTTACAAATATTACAAAGAAGGACTTTTTTTTTTCCTATCAAACTGACGAATTTTAATTGTAATAAATTGATGTTACTCATGATCCGACAAACTGCATATGAAAAAAAAAAAAAATCTGTGAGCTTTTTTTTTTTTTTTTGCATTTGCATTTGCTCAAGGGCGGTGAGCTTTTCTCCGGATCCGCCGATTTTGGGGTGAGCTTTTCTGCGGTCAGCTTTTCTCCAAAATTCGACGTAATTACACTAGAGCTTGTCTGTGATGCGAATTCATTCGAAGGCGATTGGTCGGAAACGCAGAAAACTCCACGAGTTCCATCTGAGAATGCTCCAGAATCAATATATCAATGAATAACAACAAGCGTATTAATTCATCAACCTCACATTTGCGTGACATCAACTTCGAGCGAAACAACGCGAAATAAACACACAAAAGAAAATTGGCCCATGACACGACACGCCTGGAATTTCACTGGATGGCGCTTCGAGGCGGATATAAGTTCTTTCTTCGTCGTGACTTGTCTGTGGATAAATTCAAAATCTCCAAAAAATACCCGCCGGTAAAAATTTTTGTCAATTCGCACACGCACAAAGAAAAGACGATATTTTACAATTAAGTTTGTAGTTGGCCTTGCTGCATACCCGACCCGGAGGAATAACACCGAGCCAACGGTTTCAACAACACGAAACTACATTTAATTGGACATGGGCAAGACGGCCAATACACTAACATCGTTACCGGCGGCGCTTGAGTCCGGGCAGCGACTGCCTGTGCGCCGCCTCTGAGTCGGCGCACGCGATGTGCGCGTGGCCGGTTTGGCTCCGCTGCCACGCGGGAAAGTTTGCCGCCCGTGCCCCGTCGTTGGGCAACTGGGTTGGGCAGCCGCCAGGGTGCCAACAAGTTTGATCAGCGCACAGGGACAATAGTCCTGGGAAAATGCCACCACAGCTGGCTTTCAAGTTTCTGACTATTTAAAACAAAAAGGATCCTGTCGCTTATCTCGTCAAGGTTCATTCAGGAGGTCATCGCACTTCCGAATCACGACAAAAAAAAAAAATTGGGTTTCCAGTTTGGGCTGTACTGTTTGTTCATTAGAGAAAGACGAGGTCGTGTTTTCGTACCATAGACCGTAGAGATTGCATAAAACGGAGGAGAGGGGTAGTTGAAACTTTCTGGTTACATCCTTTGCCACTCCACCTCTCGCGGCCACGGGGTAGGTTAATCGAATAGGATTGGGTGAATACGAGCTTCCCAGCGACTACCTCCAGGACTTTATTGATCTTAAGGTATCGACATTGATCCAAGCAACACTTGTCTACAACTCTTGTCGTGGGACACATTAGTAATGCCAATGGCAATGACACCAACGCAAAATCCAGCTGAACAAATATTAATTGATACAAGTGCGTTTTATATCTTTTTATCTAGCTTACGTTTGCACCCGGATAATATTTATTTATTTATTTATGTATTCTAATTGAAACACTAAGAAATTAAACTACGAATTTTGGGGAATTGGGAATTAGGCAAAAATAAACTCGGATAAATTCCAAAGTTTCGGCAAAAAATGTTTTCCGAAAAATACCTTCCGACTTATACGCCGAAAACACGAAATACTACTCATGACGTAGTCTGATTGGTTGCAATACCGCGCCGGCGCAGGAGCGATTTTTTTTTTTTTTTTTTAGAAGCGATAACCTTCGAGCGTTTGTCGAAGGACTTATAACGTCCCAACTCCATACCTTTCGTTGATTTATAAACCCGTTATCCCTGGGCTTTTCTCTAAGAAAGCAGAAAATATAAGATCCATAATGAGATTAGGCAAGCAAATCTGATTGCTTCTTCATCCCCCCCCCCCCCCCCCCCCCCGAGGATAAATATATATATAAAGCCAGAATGAATTACCTTTTTATGTTACTTAAATATATGTAAAAGTATAAGTTCAGCTTAAGTGTTTTGTAATCTACCTCCTACCTTGTCCTAATCCCAATTCTTTTTTTAAATATATTTGTTTTTCTTTAATTGTCTTTACTGAAAAAGGAAGAAAGAGAAGACAGGTCAGAGATTGTTTGTATAAAGGTTATTCAACCTGGGTTTTAATGAGGAAAAATGTTAGTTACCTAGCTCTTCACGCTTTAAGGCTTTATTCGTAATCCTCTAAAACACTTTTTTTTTTCTGCGTGAAGAGCAGTGTTTCTTACCTAATTATAATTTGGTTGCACGCTTGCCTTCATTTCTTCTTTTTTTTTTAGTTTATACATAGTCGGATCAGGCAAGGGAGCTTAAAATAGGATTGTTCGTGGGCTCAAATTACGCCTACGTGCGCAGGACCATCCGATGAAATAAAATCACAGAGATATAAGAAAAAAAAAACACTGCTTCAATTATTAAAAAAAAAAATATTTCGTAAAAGAAACACTGCTTACTATAAGCCATCTTTAAACCGAATATCCTGTTTACGGACCCCTTGAAAGCCTCCTTACACATTTCGGTGGATGAAACAAATAAAAAAAATCGTATTTTTAAGGGAGGGGGGGCGGGGAGGTTATAATTTATTTCCAAAACAACAAAAAGGCAAATAGAACCATAATTTCAACGACAAACAAAAATCTATGTCTTGCTTAATCGGTAATAAAAAAAAACTCGTAAAAGTGATTTTTTTTTTGTTTAAACTGCGTAAATCATGGCGACAGACGAGCGTCTTTGGCATGCCAATTATAATATAAAGACACGAAGAAAACGAATAGCTCCCGAACTGCTTGAATGCACGATAATCTCGGAGTGCGCCTATTTCCGGTCATCGCAACGTGTGAAAATCCTCAGCCGTAGCGAGAAACCCACTAGGAAATAAAGACGTACCGAACCTACAGGCCCAATGAGAGGCGAGAATATGCAACGTCTCCAAAGTTGGGCGAGCACACTCTACGAAATTCGAAAACGGCGTAATTTTATCAATCATATATTCATTAATTCGAATATTTAACCCTTCTATATATACAAGACCCTGCGTTTCTTACTCTGCCAAAGACTTTAAAAACAGGGATTCGTGCAAGAATTATCGGTAGTATATCCTCGCTTAGTGGGGAAGACACGGTTAAATACGCAGCGGTATAAAACAGTTTTCTAAAGCCGGCGAGCACACTGCCCTCATACAAAAGACAGACCGCAGTCACCTTGTCTGAGGCGCGTTTCTTCCTTGTATATGACGTCCCTGTCGCACCGGTCGTGCAAAAACTGTTTGCAGGCACGTTCGGAGCATACATCGTGTATGAAGCAAAGGTGCTTCGATCATGCTTGAGTCCTCTCCGCGGATAATTTAGTCGTCATGTCTACAGCAAACACAGCTTCCTGTGTATGATGTACGAGAGCAGACTGACTGTAGTCTTTCTGCGCGCCACTGCATGCTGGTTTCTGCAATATCAACCCGCGTATTCCCGTGAAAACCGACAACAAATGTGGCAGCCGACAGTCGCTTTGTATGGAATGCCTCCAAGCCAGGTGCCCCAGGTTCAAAAAACTGTCAGCGCGCCCACTAAGGTGTACTTTGCGGCTATTTTAGCATGCAATCTAAGATAAACAGCAATATTCGGTTATACTCCGCAAAAGGAAGCTCGATTCGCAAACGCTTTTGCAGCGTTTTTGAAGGAAAGAGGTATACTCGTACCGGCATGCGGTCGTGTGTCACTACTGCTTTGTGCACGTTAAAGACCCCAGGCTAGCAGTTGTATTGCACTGGTTACATTGCTCATCAACACTGGGTAACAACGTCGTCATGTTCTGGCTGATTAAACTCCTGCTGTATAAACAACTAATGACTAATTTGTTTTTTTTTTTTTTTGATCGACACAGCACCAAAGAAAAAACACGAGGCCAGCCACTGGCCGCACCCCACCACCGCACTGCGAAAAGGCGAGAACGCGACGCCGCCGACACCGTGGGCACGGACGGAGGAGGGACCCATACCGGACTTGTACGTAGTTCAACTACTCTACTCAAGTTACTGGAGTTTAACTACTTTTCTGAGTAGTTTAGTAACTTTAAATTACATTTTTATTTCGGTAATTGGTAGTTTACTTTCATTACTTTTTCCGAGTAACTTCTACTCAAATTACATACTACTTTTCAAATTTAGTGATAGGTTTGCTGGTCAACAAATATTCCTGCACAAACATAAATAAGATGTTGGAAGATCGGCTGATATTTGAAAAAAAGGGTGAAGCATGTGGCGTAGGCAGAAAGAGGGGGAGTGGTTTGGAGGTTCCAAAACACTAAAATTTCCACCAGTCCCCCACTGCAAGAACCCGAGGCGCCAGGAAGCGGACAGAGACGTCGCAAGGGAGGCCCAGTAAATGCGGGATTAGCGCCGAGGACGCATTTCTTTGTGTACTGAGGCTCAAGAAGACTTGACGTATTTAAAGAAAGTTTTTTTTTTTATTTGTTTTGACCCTAAAAGCTTTTTCAGGAATTACAAAAGGGGAACGTGATATAAAGATTCGTACAACTGAACCAAGTGGCAACAAAAAGAGACAAAGATAAGAAATAAAGGTAAAAAGCACAAACTGAAGGTACGAAGCCTTTGGCACAATTCCGGCCTTCAAACTTAATATATAAAAAGCATTGACAACAACAAATATTGACGGGATACAAGACTATTCAAGTTTAACATGTTTAGAGCGGAGACAAAAGACTGATGGTCACTGATGGAGGCAATTTCTCTGGGGAGGGGGGGGGGGGGCTGTTCTAGTCCCCACTTCTCCACAACATAGAAACTCTAGCCCACTACAGAAGGTGTACACACTGCAGCCTCACTCTAAAGCGCCGTTCACACATATGCAACCGAGTAAGACCGAGAGAGACCAGACCGGTTTTTAAGCCTCTTGCGACGTCTTAGGACCTGCTCCGCTGCAGCGCATCTGGTCCTAAGACATCGCAAGAGGCTTAAAAACCGGTCTGGTCTCTCTCGGTTATACTCGGTTGCACAAAATGGAAGACCTGCATGCAGGTCTTCTAAGATTCGAAGATCGTTAGACAACATTAATAATTCCCCCAACGTTTTTAGAAAAAAAAAAAGAAGCTGAATTTGGAAGTACTTTAAGAACATGGTATTTCAAGTACTATTTCAAGTAGGATTAGAAAACTTGTACTCAGAGAATGTACTTGAAGTACATTTTCTGAGCATGTACTTGTATTTTACTAAAGTATTTTTCTCGTAATTTCTGAAGAAAGTAAAATTCCCGACTACAAAGTTCATTCCCCAAAATTGGTAACAGAAAATTGCGTATCGTCATGTGAAAACGCACTATCGTCTTTCGAGACGTCACCTGATCATTTCTTTGAGTGAAGTAATGGCGTCTATTAGACCGATACAAATAAGTGCCTTATAAGAGAATTGTGTTAAATAGTTAGTCAGCGCGAGTAAAACAACTACTCTGTAGCGACTTGACTTTATCCAATATTTGCCGCCATGTCCGAAAAAGCACTGATGCTCCTCCGATTACCCATGCATACCAGTTAAAATACCGTAAAAAATAGCGTATGAAGGGCATCATAAAAGATTGTGTTTAAAAGTATGTTGTATTTATAGTACTTCACTTCACATGCATTGCACCCGGTGTACTTACTATACTTGAAGTACATAACCTCTAATTGACTTTGTACTTCAGGTACTTTTTATATGTACTTTACGCAACACTGTAAACAAGCAAGCCCAGTCTGAAAATCAAAATCAGCCAATGCTAAGCCTCAAAGTAGAAATGATACATAAGAAGTACATCATTGACCAAAAAACAAAAAGTGCAAAACAATTAATCACACAGAGGCAGAACCAGCTAATCAAGCGATTTTGTGAAAACACATGCAGAATTTCGCTAACGAATCGAAACATTTATGTACTTCCTTGTAAATTTAAAAGTAACTAAAATTAATTCGCTACATTGTTAAGGTAGTTAGTAATTTACACAATTACTTTCCACTTGAGTAACTTCTACTCTACTCAAATTACTTTTGAGGCCAATACTCAGTAACTTAACTTAATTACATTTTTTTAGTAACTGGTACATGTCTGGTTCGAGCTATGTACATGCACACGCTGGCCCACCGGTTTAAGCACATTGCGTCATGATTTGACGCAGATGTAGTTTTCACATGCCAATCGAGGCTGGAAAACCTGTGCGAGACTGTAAACAGAAAGGGACTGGATCCCACCGCCTTGCCGCGATAAGAAACGTGCTTACAGGCTAACCACGTGGAAGACTGAGCTGAACCTTCCAGGCCCATGTCCTGCGGCGCTGAATACATCGGTCAAAGGGGTCGCTGCGTAAACGACCAGCTCCGGGAGCATTAAAAAGTAGTAGAGGACGCCTTACCCAACAATCAGCACCCGATAGGCACGCAGAGACGGGAATGTCGCGGATACGCTCCGGACTCACGACGATGCTGGTAAATCTTCGTGAACGCGACGGGAGGGAGATTATAGAAGCCTTTCAAATGGTGACGAGCCAGTAAATCATAGGTTCATTGTCTCTTTTGCTCAGAAAGACCTCGGGGCCCTGGCGGCTCGACTGATGCCATTTTATCCCTAAATCACCCCCCCCCCCCTTCCCAAAAAAAAACTTCCTGGCTACGAGCTTGATGTCTCATATGTATTCTTTATCGTTTGATAACATTGTTCACCGATTGGTTGAATTTATTGAATAGTTAAAACAATAGCTACTGTCTTGTGAGCCTTGTGAGCCTCTAACTAAATCGCTTTGCCAACTCTGCAGCGCGGAACAAAGCCATTATCGAAGAACAAAATTAGCCCAGCTTGGCACTCTAGCTCGGGTAAATGAGCTAGCTGGGCTCCGCTTTTGGGCAAACTGGGGACTAGTAGCACCACTGGCAATTAATAATAATTGGGGTTGTGTGGATATTTATACAGCGTGTAGTTGGTCAGCCATTTCAAAGTTGCGACTGGTCACTCGCTGTAGATGAGCAATTTAGCCAGTGCAGTACAACCACTAGCCGGGGGTCTTTAACGTGCACCATGCAGTAGTGATACACGACCGCACGCCGGTACGATGCTCATCCAGATTGCAGGCAGGGGTGGGGATTGAGCCCAGGATCCTGGGTTCTTGTGACGGTCTGAAATCACGTGTAACAAACTCGCTATCAACCCAGAGTTAGATTATTTCGTCTTGTTATGTTGTAAGCAATCAGGAGACAGCTTACGCCAAGCCTGAAGGGAATAAGGTACTATGAAAATTCAAACATACGAGCCTGAGCGGTACGTGTACAAGCTTTAGCTTTCGATATACCCTTACATGTCAATGCACTCAAGGCTAATGTACCACGTAGCGCTGCTTCAGTGTTCATCAGCGTACGATGTGCGTATACATGCACCATGTTTTATACAACGTCACAGTGCACTTTTTTAATATATTTTTTTTTTATTTTTTGCACACCACTATAGTTTGTGACAGGCTATGGGTTCAGGGGAAGCTCCTCCCACCTCTTTCCATTTTAGCAGAGCGAACGCTGGAAAAGAGGTCGCCTCCTCTCCAGCGTTTGCTCTGCAAAAGAGGAAAGGCTGAGGAGGGACTTCTCCTGAACAATTCACCTGTCACTGACTAGAGTTTGACCGCCGAAATAACTAAATTAAGAGTGTTGTATTGCTTAAACTTTGTGCAATATTTATCTACAGAACCTGAATATTTGACTGGCCAGTCATTTCATTTATCACTGTACTCGTACTAAAATTAATTTTGAAAATTTATTCTTGTGAGCAAATTATTAAGCTTGGCACTACTTTTTTATATATTAAGCGTAAGACTCAGTACCAGTCCTAATTTAGATTTATCGAACTCAATATCTACACATAAAAGTAATTTGTTTTTCCAGTTTCGTGGTTTTGGTTAATATAAACACTCCAGTGACCTAAGCGAGACAACTGACAAAAAGAAAGTAATATATTTGTTTTAATTATTGAGGTATTTACTTCATCAAGCTGAAATTTCGGAAACCCACGTCTATCACGTCATCACGTTTTTCTGGAAATCCACAAAGACTCAATCAAACACACGCACGACAAAACGGCCGGCGCGTCACACGAATCCGATCGCCCTATCGAAATATTCGGAATTGGCCTCCTAAATTTTCCGTGTCGTCAACGCGGACCGAAAATCACATTATTTTCGACGCGTCGGTGGTTTTGACGAGATTGTGACTCGCCATTAGTTCAGGACGATTTAGCGTTTTGTTCTGACCACATCTGCTGGAGACGTGAGCTTATAGCGTAGGCAGCTGCTACCTTTGCACGGGTGCTGATGCAGGCGAGGCGAGAAAGTTAAGTGAAAGTCCAGGGACGTCAATTTCAGGTTATAGAAAAACACCACACTGTATAGAAGTGCCACCACGCACCATTTATTGCGTTGATGTACAGAGCGCGACACTGTTAGCGCGAACAAGCGATTGCCGGTTTTTCCAATTTTTCTCTTCGAAACCAAAGGATGTCATCCAAGATATTATTTCTACGGAAAGAGCTCAGTTAGTTTTATAACGTAAGCGATAAAATTTCGTGTTCGCTAATACTATTTAGAAGTAAAATGCGAAAATGCGCCGACGTCGTGTTCGCGCTAACAGTGTCGCGATGTGTACAGGCCTGGAAGGCGAGCCCATCGCCATCTGTTGGTTGGGAATCACACTAACCAAGGGTGCGAACAAGTCGAAAGTGAAAGGAAAACATTTGCACTCAGTCATTCGCCATCAATAGAGACGATGAGTTATGCACATAGCAGCGAGCTGCTGAAGTCGCGTGGGAATTACGACTTTGTCAAGAACCGCCTTCAGCACTTCCAAACGCATCACCGGGCACATCCAGCCGGCTTTGTATAGGTTTCCTAATGTTTATACGAGTACGTTTCATTGATTTCTATTCAGTCCATTCTGCTTTTGGTCTCGATCGAAAATCAACGAAGCAGTTTGAACTAAACCAGCAAACACAAGGATGTTTCTTTTTTATTATATTTTTTTTTAATTCTTATTGTTATACTTTTATAAACCCGTATTGAGTCATTTGCTTCCTTATGGCTTACAGACATAACCACTCTGAATTTTAGTTTTCTTCGTTTCTATAGAAACTGCCAACTTAGGAAACGCATGGGCGGAGAGACGCTCAGAATTCACCACCCCCTGAATTTCTTAAGTTGTCGATGACATACATGTACGTAGTCAATGTCATCGCAGTGGCATTTTAAAGTGTTCAGTGCCAATTATCCTTTTTTTACATTCGCATCTTTAGAATATATATTCTGATGTAAATAATATTGAAGGGCGGTTTCACTTGAAATTTAACACTCGTGTCAATCTGAGTGTTTTGATTCGCTTCGGCTAAGGTATACTAGCCTTGAGTTCATAAAAAAAAAATAAGAAGACCTTTTTGTTTTAGTATTTGTGAGACCCAAGCCGGAAGCTGCACTTATCATCAAAATCAACAACACCGTCTTATTTAAACATAAAAAAAAATAAAACCGTGAAGAAATGCAACGCAAGTTTCAAAACGGTACGCACCCTGTCACGGGACAATAAAGGTCCAGGGTAACGGACCCGAGCGAAACTTCGCGAACACCGAAGCACTCAACTTTAGAATTGCTTTTTTTCGCTCATACTAAATTACTCTACAACTGGCTTGCGTCAAGCCCTCGGCCGGCAATAAGGCCACAAAACATTCATGCACTGCACTGCATAGTAACAAAAACGCCTTATGTAAGGGTTCGGAAGTCAGTGCCGTCTAAAAGCTCGGAAGACGAAAGGCCTCTGGACAAACCACTCTCGCGATGATCGTCGAAGTGGCAGCAACAAAATACGGATGCCTTTCCTTCGAGACATGTCGTCCCAAGAAGACATCCATTTAGCGTTTTCCGTACCGACCATCGCCGGAAGGACGTCCACATGGCGTCATTCTCGGTGAAGTACAGTGGGGTTCGGACGTTGCGTCAGCTCCACTATCATCTAGCTTTAATGCCCTCTGAAAGTTTGGCAGTCTTCCTCTACACTGAATGTGCGGACAAAAAGTGTCCCCAATGTTTGTGATTGCGCCCCAAGTCGTCGAAGGCTTCTTATCTATTCTTACGTAACTAATGAAAAAAGGAATAATTTTTTTTTCTTCTAAATAGGCTTTTTACTATTAACGGGTGAGAGTCGTGCTTGGTAGACGCTAGAAGCAGGTTGCACAATAAAAATCTGTATAATTTATACTGTGATTCAAATCATGATCTAAATTGTGATTTAAATCAGATCACAAATTTAATATACTGATTTAAACCAATCCTTTCCCGCAAAAATACTCGCAAGTCTATTTCTCTTTACCCGTTGTCTAGTGTTTGAGGCATTATATGTGCATTTGCTTTATATCTCAATCAAGAAGTCACCAAGCAAGAAAGCTTTATATAAGGCAGAACTCCAACACAAATAAGTGAGGTTTTGAACGCCTCAGAGCGTTGAGATTGATTTCTACAAGTTCCATTTATACCCCATTTACACGACCGTAAAGGTACCTTTAGCCGCGCGTGGCGTGTGCTCGCGACCCAAGAGCACGGGCTGATTCGCCGATAGCAAAGGGACCTATGTTAAAGGTACCTTTATGCTGACCGTGTGAATGGGGTATACTTAACGCCCTATTTAAACAAGATCAGAAAGCAGAAAGGAGCGCAAATGAAAAAAAAAATAATAATAATAACGTTCGAATGCAATCGACTCAGAACTAAAAAAAAGTAACGCAATAAAAAAATTAAGTTGCTTTTGTTATAGTCTGGCGAGGATAGCAGAAATAAAAAGTTCCATATTATACTGTACTTTGCATTTACAGTAATTCTTTCAACATGGCCAAATTATCAATCAATGTGCCATGTTGAAAAATACGTCTAGTGATAATAATCACTTTCAAAGTCAAATTTTGTTTCGGTACACATGGTTTAAGTACAAATACAAAGTATATTTATGCGAGATTTAAATTAAATAAAAAATAATTATTTCCATCAAATTAATGTGTTATGAAACAAATAAATCTGATTTAAATCAAATAAATGAGACTTAAAATAAATGGTATTGATTTGATTTTTTTAATAATTATATTTTTTTATTTTGATGCATCCTATTTTTGTTGTTACTGTTAGTTTAGACTGAATTTCCGTGTTCCGCGAACGGCACGACAGAGCGCGATTGCGTCATAATTTAGAGCTCATATAAAGTTTACACGGAAATCAGCCGGTATACAATCGTCGCGATGGGAAATCACACATATAGTCATTGATCGGCCTCAGATGCGCAAAGCGTGGCGAATCCTCAGCATCTCATTATCACCCCCATCAGCCAATGAGGTTGCAGCATTATCCGATACGAACGCCGAAGAACCAATCACGATGCAAGAGATGAACAGAGATGAGCCACGCCCCTGCTGCGTCTCTTCAGACGTCACTGACTACAGGGAAGAAAACGTGTTGACTCTAGGGATTCGCAAACGTTGTTCTGTCGTCTACGAAAGGCCACTGGGCATTCTAGAGTCTCGGTCACACTCTAATAGTACATCGTACAGAAGACAGTTTGCATAAATTGTCCAAGGAGTGTTTCTTCCTCGTAGGACGGCCCTGTTACGTATGGTCACAAGGGCCGGGCACTTGATCGATTAACCTACCGATTAATCGATGGATGGTTTAATCGCGACTACTTTTTTTTAACCGCTTCATCGCTTAAATGTTGACAAACAAAAAACAAGTAAACAATTTAACGCTTTCACCACGTAGACGTGGGAGGTGACTACACGTGTAAGAAGTAAGACCTTAGGTGAAATTTTGTGCCTAAACTGTACGGGCAAGATTTGTAACTCCACAAACAAGCGAAAAACGTTATACGTGTTCTAGCCACTTTAACGCGCCGTGCGAGTGTCCGTTTAGCAAAGCAGAAGCCATTGCGCACGACAGAAAGTAGTTGCGCTATTACCGCTGAATATCAACGAACCTATTTGCCTCTGCGGCTAAAATAATAAATTGTAAGTGGGTGTAAGTGTTTTTTTTTATCTGTTTCTAAGGTCTATTTAAAATCCGAAATCGAGCATTGCGCCGTTTATCGTATAATCAGGAAAAAGTCAAAATTACATAATGTTGACTCTTTTAAAAATATCATGCATGGTAATGAACGAGACCGGTTAGTTAATCCTCTCATCATGTCTGCAGCGAACAATGCGTCTTTTTTTAATGATGTATGGGCAGTGTCACTACGGCTTTAGTGGTAAACCACCGGCTTCAACAAAATACGACACTACAAATAATAAACGTGTCCAGAAAACAAGAACGAAAAAAGAAACACGCCTAAAAGGGAATGCATGCTAAAGTACGCACATAAGACGAAAAAACTAGACGGGAAGGAACTGAGGGAGAGGAGGAGACGAGAGTGCGCGGGTTCGTCAGAACAACGAGCTTGGGCTAGGATGATAAGTGGGTAGACGCCAAGTTGGCTGCCTTTGTCTCCACTGTCATACCCTCCTATGTACTAACAAAGCCTGGCAGATCGCCACGAGAAGCGGCTGCCGAAATGGGAAAAGGTGGAGCGGCAGACAACGCGGATGAGAGAAGAGCCACGTGACTGGCGCCCCGCTGCGGCGAGACGCCGAAACACACTTCTCCCGAGCGAACACGTGTGTTTCGGGTCCTCGCCGCTGCAGAAGCTGTTCGCTGACGTCCAGGGTCCCCGAGAAATGGCTATATCTCTACTCACTCTTCGAACGCCAAACGCCGGAGTTCAGCGTCCGCGTTCGAACGCGTTCAACGAGTGCAGTGAAGGCAAAGGCAGCTAGCTTTACGTCTAACATCTAATTCTTCCAAGAAGAACTTGGCGCTCTGGCATCCCCGCGCGCTCTCGACTCCTCCTCTCCCTCAGCTTTTAACCCGTATGAGATGATTACAAGTTAGCGAAACCCGCATTTAATGTGAGAGAAAACAAGAACTGCCGATCAGTTGACAAAGTTGCACCGTTAAAGATACAGTCCATTTGCTTCGTTTCTCCCACACCGAACATCAAGACTAATATATCCGGTTTACGAAACTTGAACTTGAAGTCTAGGTAATGCTAGAACTAAGGTTTTGCGCGCATCTCAAATGTATAAATTTGTTCAAAGCTGGTTAGAAAATCTCAATCAAACATTAGGTTAAATTCTGATCCCTGCGAAGAGTTCGGCCATCTGTGAGCACACGGTCCTTTCTGAACTTCCGAAATTCGCCCCACTTTAGCACCGACATTCCTTCCACCCTTTCAAACCAACGAAAAGCAGCTCGCCGTCCCCACTCACACACACAGAAAAAATGAAAAGTCAAATTCTCCTGACAGCTTTCCGAATGCTTTCAAGTCTCTGGCTCTTCTATGCACGGTCTTCCTTAGATCCATATTCAGGAATCCACAACCGGTTCAGTGCGTTGGCAAAAAAAAAAAAAAAAGCTTTAAAAAAGTGAAGGAGGTAGCGCCGAAGGTTTCTCATTAGCGAACTTGCTTGAGAAAATAACGATAAACGCTTTGGCAACTTTCAGAAAAGTAAAAAAAAAAGATTCATTTAAAAGGTTCGACTCACTCATTGTCGCTTTTTGTTTTCTCGTATATACTCACTTCGGAGGATTGGTCTATCTCGGATCGCTCAGACATCTTTTTTTTTTTTCTTTCTCTTTTTAGACGACGTAATTGTGGGTTCAAAGATAGCACGAGTAATTTCCTTGTGCCTCTCTGCTTTTAAGTACAGTTCAAGATTCGGCTTCCTAAGACTTCCTAATCACTTTTTAAGATTTCGAATAATCTTGATACGAGCAGGCCGTTCTAGTGCGATTTACACACGTGAGGGCGTGGCAGTTGCTACTATCGTTGATTCGAATGAATGCACCGAGACAAAACTCTCGAAGCAAGCTAAGCGTATGACAAGGTATTCGCCACAACAGCCGAAATGGACACAGCCACTCTTCTTCGGAAACAATAAAGATCCCTCTAGTCATCAAAAGTCACCAACGTGGAGAGAGGCTCAGCGACATGTTCTGAAGCCATCATCCTGCCTTGAGTACACAAATCGGTCTTTTGCGATGCACCTCCTATAGACCTTTCCAATGTTTACAAAAATCACAGTCCAGCGTGCGATCTTCACAGTCCAGCACGTGCGTGTTCGTCGCTTCGGAAAGCGAGGAAAGCGCGCGCCATACGCAGGAACACTCAAGATGGCACCGGCCCCACGCTCTTTTTTGGAAAGGTCTATACACATACACATAATCGACACCCGCGTGCTGTTGCCTGCAGTACATAATACAGCGCGGTCTGTCTGCCCTTTATATCACAGTTACAATCACCCACGTGCAATCACAGTCCCGCTCGTGCTTTCAAAAACGCTCCACAGTCACACGCACCTAAACAAGCACGCAGATGTCACACGTAAGCCCGCACACAAATACACACGCACACATATAACACACACACACACACACACAGACACACACAAACACACATATATATAAACACAGACAGAGCAAGCACGCACGCGCCCACGAACTCAGATATTCTAACGGCCTGACATCGTTGAAGTCAACAAAGTAGGCATGGGTAACATCTATGCTTCGCTCACAGCTGACACCGCGGTGAGAACTAAGCGCTCGCTGGACCTATGACCCGCCTCCCTTTCATCACCCGACCCCGTTCTCTGCGCCTGGAAGTGGGCGGGAGCGTGATCACGTGGCGAGAAGTTGATGTACCATTGGTCCGACGAGCACGTAACTTACACCGCACTGTTGACAAAAGCTCCACGAACACTGCAGTTCTTTCAACGAGAAGACAGGACCCAGAAGAGGGATGAACGGAGTATAGAAGCGAGGGGCCCTCCGTATGCGGCCACAAGCGCCGCCGGTCTATTCCCCTGGCGAGCCCTCATTATGCATCCCGAAGTGAATTATGCACTGTGCCTCATTCAAAAAGATTCCCCCCAATCGAATTAGAAAGGTTGGTGGCAGTGTTTGCCCATCGGCGGACCCGGGGACTCGCGTGTTATGTTTAGTCAGCAAGCGTGGGATTCGGGTCCCGTGGTGACGGCGCCGCCGACTCCAGGGTTCGGGCAAGAGGTGGCGTGGCGGTCGCGTGTTGTGACTGGAGAGCCCGTATTACAGAGAGTGTCCAACTGCTCCGTCGGGGTCACGTGGTTCCTATGGGCCGCGTTTTGCAATGCGAGCTTCGAGGAAGTGCCGAAGGTGCCGATCGACTACGAGACGTCTTCAACCTTTCCGTCTGCTTTCCTCCTGGCCACGCGACAACGCAGCGCATGCGCACTCGCAACCCAAATTTGCCGGAGGCGCCGCCATCAAATCGCAAACGTTCCCCATGGTTTGAAAGTTTGTGGCGTTTGGCGACGTTTTGCGGAGGTGCTGAATGACTTCCACCAAAGGTGTGTAGCGACGGAAATGATCCTTCATCACACCTTCACTCCACTGGTTAGGGAACTGCTCTCAAGTCTGCTCGAGGCTAATCCACAAATGAAGGAAACATCTGACGAAAACCGAACCCCACAGGAAAATACTAGTACTGCCCAACTTTCAGACACTCAATGATCACCGCAACATTTCCCAGGGACAGAGGAGTTCCCGCCCCTGCCCTCTCGGCGGGCAATGTCTACAACCGTCGATACCGAAGACTTGGTGTCGTCCGTGCGGGAAAATATCAACCGTGATCGACCTCTGAATACACCATCGCCGTCCCCAACACAACTGGATGAAACGCTTCGTGCAGCTATCCAGGCCGAAATCAGGGCAGCCCTGACGGCACCTCTGTGGGCCTACCAGGCTACGAACACTATACGTAAACCCATCCATACCCCACAAACCTACCCTTGCCACCAACTCCGTTCCTGCTTGCAACGGACAAGCGGCCATCTACATAGATCGTTCCCTGCCACAAGCTGAAATCCACACAACCACCTGGTACACAGCCGGACAGGAGATCGTGGCAGTCCGAACCCAACTTCGCATGCGCAAGGACTCGTCTCGGCATACTACCGCCCACAGCAACCTCGTGGAACGCGTCCAGACTGGGGCTGGATGTACCACCTACGCCAAAAGTTTCCCCAAGACATCATCCTCATTGGAGGGGACTTCAACGCCCGACACCTGGCATGGGCCCGGCACAAGTAACCTCAGGGGAGAAGCTCTCTTCCACGAGGTGCAGACCTGCAAACTGCAGCTCCTCAATGACCCGGACCTTCCGACCAGGTTCGGACAGGGCAGACGTCAGAATGACTCCACGCCTGACCTCACCTGGGCGTCTCGTCACGCCCCCCTGGACTGGACCCTATACAACGACCCCATGGGCAGCGACCACCTGCCTATCTTTATCACGTTCAGCAATGCACTGCGGCCCACCCCTTTTAAACGCACTTACAAGGTTGTAAAATGGAATCGCTACCGGGAGCTATTGAAAGAGTGGGACGACCCCGATACGTGGGACGACCCCAACACGACCAGATCACCTGACTTATTACTCGCACTGCTCAAGGCGGCAAAAGACCAGGCCACCACAACCACACAAACAGACCCTGACAAACCTCACCCAGACCTCCACCTCCTCAATCTTTGGGAGTCTTGACTCACGGCACTAAGTCGGTACCACGAGCGTGGCAAGACTTTCCGTCTACGCGCCCGGCTTGACACCGCCACCACGGACGCGAAAAAATACTGCCGGGTACCAGGAATCAGCTCTGCAGCTTCTTCTACGCGGACGGTGGACCAGCGGAGATCTTTCCCCTATGGCCATCGGTGACTGCGAACTCCCTTCGATAATCCCATCGCACGGTCGCGGTTTGGAGCGTATGCGACGTTTTGCAGCGCCCCATAGTGAAACGGCCGTCGGCCGCTCTCAGGCGCAACTCTGTGTGTGTGTGTGTGTGTGTGTGTGTGTGTGTGTGTGTGTGTGTGTGTGTGTGTGTGTGTGTGTGTGTGTGTGTGTGTGTGTGTGTGTGTGTGTGTGTGTGTGTGTGTGTGTGTGTGTGTGTGTGTGTGTGTGTGTGTGTGTGTGTGCGTGTGTGCGTGCGTGTGTGCGTGCGTGCGTGTGTGTGTGCGCGCGTGCGCGTCTGTGTGTGTGTGTGTGTGTGCGTGCGTGTGTGCACGCGTGTGTGTATGTATGTGTGCGTTTGCCGCTCCGGATGTTTTAAAGCACGACCAGCCATGCATGGCATTAAATAAAGACGTTTTCTCAACTCAAGTCAGATGGACCCTCTCTTCAATCTAAGCTCTCCAGTTGCGTCTGTTTCCGTGACCTCAGTGGTGAAAATGGAATCAATGAGGAGCGATTAGTAAAACAGTTTGGCTGGGTGTAGACTCTTTTAAATTAGTTGGTGTGCTTGGGTGGCGTTGTTTACTGGTGAAAGTGCACACGTGGGGGCACCCCATGATACAGCACAATTGTCCGGTCTTTAGCCGGGGTCACAATGCCTATACATTGTACAAAAGACACGGTCTGCAGACATGTCGACAAAAGTATCAGAGGCCACTGCCCAAGCATGTTGCATGCATGTTCGCTTTATACATGCTTCGAACAACTGCCGACAGTTTCTTTGCGACCAATGTAACAAGGCCGTCATACGAGAAACAGACACGTCTGAAACAGTGTCCTCAGACCGTCTTTTGTATGATGTATTAGCAGTGTGACAGCGGCTTTCGCATATTGCTTCAAGCTTAAAGAGGCACGGAAAAGAAATTCCAGCGCTCGTTTTTAGCGTTAATGTGTTGCATGTTGCAGCACAACCTCAAAGATACCAGTCTTTTGGTGAAAGGTGCAAGAAAACTAATTTTAAAAGTAATTAAACGATCTTTCAATGTGCACCTGGTGGATGTACGTGGAGCCTATTTGGGAGGTAATCTAGCAACGTTGGGAAATTTGCTACGTAGTGATGACGTAGCAAGTTCCATCGAAGCAGCGCCGCTCTTTGGAATGCTACATTTTTCCTTTATAGCTTTCCTCAACTCACAAATCGCGCATTGTACCAAATCCTCGTTTGCGTACCCGGACACAGCCATTCTCCCCCTAGAAGATCAGCCCGTCGCTCAAAATTTGGACACAAGTTGCTTTTTCCACTCCGTTCACCCCTAAGCTGACATTGCTGTGGAAGCTACGTGCTCCTTGGGCTAGCCACACGCTCGTCACCCCACGGGTACTTCGAACGGCTTGGTTGTAACGCGTTGACGCCATTGACACCACCACAACGCTGACACCACCACCAACGGCAAAGCTCATAACCACGCCAGCCTTGCTACGTCACGAATGCGGGGAATCTTTTTTTTCTGTTTTTGTTTTGCGCCGGATATCTCATGACGCATCGCGCTCTCCTTTCGCTTCTCGTCGAGCGCTTGCGCGAGTGCACCGTTTGGAACGAAAAATATAGCCAGTCGTTTAAAATACAAACGGGAGATTATCATTTACGGTTATTATCTGTCGTGCTTGACTCATTTCCGAACTGAATTTGAATATTTTAATTTTCGTTTCCGTACCCCTCTAAAGGGCCTCTGACATGCCAAAAAAAATTCAAAGTGCCCGCCAATGCCCTGTGACGTAACATTGTTCCCTCAAGGTGTCGGGGCGGTCAGAAGGGAGACATCGACCTACGTCACTAAAAGTGGGTTAGCCGAAGGTCACCTGAGTTTCACTCCTCGTGCTCTCCCCAATCGTGCCTAAGAGTGTTATTTTTTATTATTATGTTTTTTTTTTTTTTTCACGAGCGATCGTAGAAAATGAAGTCTCTTTTCCACTAGCTTTTTATCGCTGCACAATAGGCCTTATGCGAAACTGCTTTGTGGTCTGACAACACTGAGAGCGTCGCCATTTTAAGGTTGGCAAGCGGTGTCGGTACCAAAACACGGTGGAGGCATCGGAGACAGCCGTACGGGCAATGTGCGATGGCGCAGCAACTGTTTTCCGCCTTCTGACCATATTAGGTGCACGAACAGTTTAAACAACCTACCGCAACTGTCTGACAAAACTCTCGGAGGCCTGTGCACGCTGGCGACAACATCGTCGAAGCAGCGGACCAAGTCCGACGCCTTCGCTCTGGAAGCTTACACACTGCGGGTGGTCGCCAGCGTGTGCACAGGCCTCCGAAAGGACTAGGCCGTCATGCCTTTTATCTTTGAGAACACTTCTAATTCTTTTTTCGATGCGAATGCGCTTAAAGTCGTATTGTTTAGCGGTATACTGCTCCACGCAAATACATAACTCAAAATTAGTTTGTTTTTTTTAGTTGTTACTGGCGGCCGGCCAATCGGAGGAGGGCAGTAGTTCCGGCTCCGCGTTTCTTCGCCGCTTGGCGCAGATGCCTTCCGCTTGCCCGAAGCCACACCGTCATAACCAACGCGCATGGCTGTGAGCCTGTGACTAAGAAAGCGCACCGGAAACAGAAAAAACGAAACGAAATAAGCAGTTTCCAGGAAGCGCATGGCCTACGCGCGCACACAAACGCGTTGGTTTGGATCGCGCTTAAAGGCTGCGCTCTAAAACGGCTAAACTTTACAAACATGCGCGAACAAAAAAAAAAAAAAACGCAATCTGAAAAAGAAAAAAGAAATTGAGCGAAGTTAGTTTGCTTTAACGGGTCACCTCTCTCAGCTGTAGACGAGTAATTTAGCCAGTGCAGTACGACCGTGCACCAGGCAGTAGTAGACAATTTGAGTATAGTGTTGCTGGCTCTTACGTACGCAATACGCAATAGTATAGCGTACACTAAAAACGACCTGCTCAAAGATTTAGTTGCTCTCAGTCCTTACCAATTTCAATTTAACCAGACGAGTGAGAAGGACATATCAACATATTGTTTCTTTAACTTTTTTCTTTGTGTCCAACCTTTTGTCGTTCTCTTTTTTATTTTCTTTTTTTTTGGGGGGGGGGGGGAGTGGGGGGGCGTAGGGGGGGGGGGGGGTTGACGAATTTGGTGCTGACGAACCGAACCCGTCGAGACGCATTTGCCGCCCTCCTTAATCCCCGAGGCCAGCAATTACGCCCGCATTCCGGCGGCGTTATTTTATTTTGCGCGCAAAATGACGAAGCGGCACGACAGCTCCCATTTCCTGCGACTTAAGGCCCAATTAGCACCTCCCCGCATATGCTTGGACGTCCAACGGCCTGTCATAAATCCGTGTTAACGCATAATGAGAACGGCGCATTTGCTACTGTCATATATATTCCACCTCCGCACATGAAGTAATCAGGAAGCAGAGACACGAGGAAGTCAGTCTTTTGTCGCCTGAAATAACTACACATCAACTACCTTTTTTTTTTTACGAACTCTGTAAACGAACGTTTGTCAGCGTTCGTTTTTCATACCTCAGTCCGAGTGGACTTGAACATGGGAATAATATTTACGCTTGCACATATCAAAAAGAGAACAAAAAATTCAGATGACAAAAAGAGATACGGTGAACAGTGTTTAGGGGCGGAATAGAATGACCCAAAAGGTAGGCAATACGAGTAAAATGAACACAGAATCATTGAGGCTATATTAACCATGCTCTGTGTAAGTTTAGACATACGGAAGTTAGTCAGCCCCAATTTACGTCTAGGGTCTCAGCTGTAGATGAGAAACTTAGCCAGGGCAGTACAACCGCCAGCCTCGGGTCTTTAACGTGCTTCACGCAGTAGTCACGACCGCACGCCGGCACGATGCTCATCCAGATCGAAACGGGAAGGGGTTGGGGTTGAACCCAAGATCCCTGGGATTTGCAGTCGCGCGAGCAATACTTTGCAAAACGTGTGATTTCTGGCTTTAGTTCAATTTTGTATCCTTAAATCTTCATATCTTATGTATAAAAAATGAGGACCGAATATGGTCGGGAGATTAGTCGAATTCGCATTTGAAGGCCTCTCGGGGACCCACAAAGGTGAGCCATGTTTATGCACTCTGTTCTTCAAATTGTTACGTCGTATTTCATCGCAATCTTTTGTAACTTCAATTTCTCACGAAAAAAGCTATTTTTTTTTTCTTCGGTGCGAAGCAGTGCTGCTGCACATCCATGGTAATATTCAAAAACGTTTTTTCTTTTCTTTTTTTTTGTAATTTTGAGGCATCTTCGCAGTTTGGCAACGAGACTTTTTGTTTTTAATATTCTCCCACGACAACGAAATTTGGCATGCATAAGCTCGAGGATACGTAGAATGCATAAATGCAAGGTTTAATTAGAATGTATATTTTCTCTACGCTCCGTGCTTGCCGCTATGGTGCCACCATCTCTCGCGCCATCAGCGCCTCCTGTGGTCGGTTTGTTCTTCGAGTCATAGAAGAAAAATTTGACATTTCTTTAGCGAGTTCTGATATCGAACGTGCTAATAAAATTGGCAACTTTCAAGAAGGAAAAAAACGACCAATCACAACTTGTTTTGCGTCATTTAAAACAAAAAAAAACTAATACTACGGAGCAGTTTTCGGCTGAGGGGTACATAGTGTTCATTATCGGAAGACTTCTGTGAAAATACTCGTGCTGTGCACGCCATATTATAACCTCGTCCCTTTACCAAACATCAATCTTTGCCTTTTAAACTTCGAATAAACAAACTTCACATTGGTTCTAAGATTTTCATATACGATGTCCAGTCAGACAGTGTAATAGAGCTCGTGTGAAAGGGGAACGTGGGGAGTGTTCCTACTGATACAGCTAAATAACAGGGTGTCGTAAGTGTTCTTTACGCAAGCACACGTAGCATATAACCTAGCGTGATGATTTGTCTTCAATGATAAGTTTATGTGATGCTACATTGTCTTGCTGTCAGAAACGTGGCTTAATCCTGACATTGATGATAATGAAATATTACCGGATCATCCTAACTTCAACATCTACCGGTGTGACAGAGCAGATCGTCGAGGAGGAGGGGTACTTATCGCTGTTAACAAAACTATTTCATGTCATATAGTGCGTGTCCAAAGTGTCCTTGAGATAGTTTGGGTTTCCATGAAATGTTGCTACGGTTCTATTTTCTTTGGTGTTTGCTATCGTCCACCCAACGCTTCACGTGACTTTTGTGATTGCCTTCGGGATGATTTATCTTTTTTGGCAGCATTTAGTAAAACGACTTTTCTTTTTCGTGATTTTAATCTTCCAGGTATTGACTGGAATACGCTGATACCAACCAGCTTGAGCGAAACGAGCCTAAGCCGTAATTTTATTGACTTTCGCCTTTACTTTAGTCTCTCCCAACTAGTAACTTTTCCTACACGACTCACCGACAGCAGTTAAAGTGTGCTTGATTTAGTGCTTAGTGCTGATCCTCATCTAGTTAAGTCATTGTCTCCTATAGATGGCGTTAGTGACCACAAAGCGCTACATTGTTTTATTGATATTAAGCTGCAGAAGTCAGTGTTTCTTCCTAAGCATTTACATTTGTATCACAGGGGTAACTACGAAAGGATTAATCGCCAGCTCTCGGATTACTTCGTCTCTTTTAACGAGAACTTTGATAACTACAATGCCAATGAAAACTGGAATTTATATAAGGCCAAATTACTAGAGATTGTCGAAAGTTACGTGCCATGTACAAATGTCCGAGCTAATGCATCTCAGCCATGGTTTACAAATTTTCTTCGCCAAATTTCAAACAAAAAGAAAAGACTGTTTAGGAATGCTAAAAGACTAAATACGCCGGAGGCCTGGCTTAAGCATGTCACTTGCTCGTCTGAATACAAGTGTTTGTTACGTGAGCGTAAGCACACATTCTTGCACTACACCCTACCGTATATGTTACTAAACAACCCTCGTTAGTTTTGGGGCATTTTTATTTTTAAAGGTAAACCATCCCCAGACATAAACCTTGTGAGTGATTCTGGTGAAAAAATATTGAATAGTGATTGTGCCAATAATCTTAGCACTGTATTTTCCGACACATTCACTATATCTCCACCCATCGTTCAGACCGCCCTCCTTCAAACAACAAATGTTTGTCCAATAGACCCTATTGTTACAGACTTTGACGGTATAATAAGCATTATAGAATCCCTTAAAAAGTCATCTTCATGTAGTATAGATGATATAAACACCAAACTTCTAACCTACACCAAAATATTATCAGCACTTTTTCTTACTAAACATTTTTAACAGCCCCTGGAGACTGGTGTGGTACCCTCAGATTGGAAAATTAGAAAGGTCATCCCAGTCCACAAATATGGAAGTAAAACGTCTCCACTCAACTACCGACCAATCTCACTTACCTGCATTTCCTGCAGAATCCTGGAGAACGTCACCTACAAGCATCTTACCACTTTCCTGGATTCTTGCGATTACTTCAATCACGCACAGCACGGCTTCCGCAAGCAACTTTCATGTGAGACTCAGCTGCTCTTTCTTACTACCGACCTTTTTTCAAAATCTCGACTCCGTCTTTCCTACTAATCTTCCTTGATTTCACCAAAGCTTTCGATAAGGTCCCTCACAATCGCCTTCTGTTCAAAGTCTCTTCCCTAAAATTAGACCCTCTTGTTTTAAAATAGATCGAATCTTTTCTTAGCTACCATTCTCAATTTGTTTTCGCTAACGACTAACCCTCCTTCTTTGCTCCAGTCGCCTCCGGCGTCCCGCAAGGCTCTGTACTTGGCCCTTAACTCTTTCTAATGCATATTAATGACCTTCCACTTCAACTTTCTTCTTCAATTCGTCTTTTTGCAGATGACTGTGTTATATATAAACTAAGAAAATTTCCCGACGAGAGCTTTCTAGTCTAGAGCGACATTAACAAAATTGCTGACTGGTGCCGTGCTTGGCAAATGTCTCTAAACATTAATACATGCATGCACGTATGTTTCACGCGCTCGTCCTCCCTCCACGTAAAACATTAACACTCAATGACACCGCCCTCCAAACCACTACCGAATATAGATTTCTATGTGTTTATTTAACTAATAATTTTTCCTGAATTGTTCATGCCGATAAGATCATATACTCAGTTAATCGCTCTCTTGGTTATATTCGGCATAATTTCAAGTCTGCTCTTTCTAACCTCGAAAGACTCCTCTATAGTATTCTTGTTCACCCTGGGGGGGCTCACGTAACCTAGGGGGGGGGGGGGGTCATCAGTGACGTCACTGATGACGTCATCAGTGATGATGGCGATGACGATGCGGATGCCGATGACGTCATCAGTGACGTCACTGATGACATCATCAGTGACGATGACGATGCCGATACCTCGGAGGGGGGGGGGGGGGGGGTCACGTGACCTCGGGGAAGGGGGGTCACGTGACTTCGGGGGGTCACGTGACCCCCCTCCCCGAGGTCACCGAAGCCAACTAGCCCAACTAGCCATCCTTATCCTTCACCGAAGGAGCCCGAGGTCCTCCCGAGGTCCTCTCGAAGGAACCCGAGGTCCTCCCGAAGGAACCCGAGGTCCTTCGGGACGACCTCGGGTCCCTTTGGGAAAATTTACCCATAATGCACCGCGCGGTTACGCCGACGCCGACGCCGACGCCGACGGGGACGCCGCTCAAGCCGGAAACAGGCGCCTAAGAGCTGCGCTCTAAAAGAAAACATTACTTCAAAGGTTCTTCGACGCCCTGCGAACTCTCTCTGTACGCGAAGAAAGGTTTCGCCTCAAGCCCTATCGCCCCCTGATCCACTAGAAAGGCAACTGGGCGATGAAGAACTCTTTCGCATCAAGAAGCTAATTTAAAATAAAACCTTATGGGTTTTCCACGAAGAACCCTTTTAGTGTGTGCCTAAAATAAGTGTTTAATTTTCAAAATATGAACATGCCGAAGAGGGCACACATTACTGATTTGAGAACGTAACGAGTACGTTGCTACGTAGCTGAGAAAAGTAGGGCGTTACCGGTAACGCCGTCACTTGTAACACGTTAGCGCCAACACTGTCAGCTACCTCAAACCCCCTACCCCCCTCCTCGAAGAACATTTCTGGCCACACCACTGGTACACACTCCACATATTTCAGGGGTTTTAAGACACATTTCAGCGACTCATAATCTCTGGAGTAAAATGCCGCAACCACGTTCACCGGCACACCGTCAGGTGGCCCTCTTCTCATATTTAGAATAGAGTTCCTGTATAGGCTCCCTACGGGAGCCAGAGTTGCGCGTTTGATTCCACGGGCCGCGTGCCGCCCTCGCCGCTATTTGCCGAGATCCGATCACGTGAGGAGCCGTATCAAGTGTCGTGCAGCAAAGTAGACGTTGCACGCGCCCCGGCGTACGTTCCCCGGCTTTTGAGCGCGCGAACGCGCGGCGCTGCTATTCGCCGAATTCAGTCACGTGAGGAGCTGAATCCACATGCCGTGCATGAACGCGCAACTCTGGCTCCCGTAGGGAGCCTATATACACCTTTTCTACGTGGGCGCCGCCAACTTTTCTTGCACTTCCGGTATGCGTGAAAACGTCGCTTTCTTCTCCCCTCGACAGTAGAATGTGTTAACATTTTAATTGCAACCGTCAGTGGTTCTTGTTATGACCCTTCTATACTTTTTTACTTGTTCGGGGTTGTAATGTCTTGCTTTTTTTTCGGAACGCATACCGGATATGGGGACGACGTGGCTGGGTGCGAGGCTAAACGAAAAAGGTGTATAGGAACTCTAATTTAGAAAGATCGTGGTGATGCAGGCCGGTTGGTGAGGCTCATTTCTTTCCCCACGAAGTAGGCGCATCAGAACTTTTAGCTTTTTCGTTCACAGACTGCCATTAGGGCTTTGCACAGAAAGGGTGGCCGGTGCCAGTTAAAGGCAAATCTTCGTCGTGAGGACTAGGTTAAAATAGAACGACAACGCGATCAGAACTCACGTGTCGGGTCACACCGTGCAACCGCGGCGATTCATTACCGTCGACGCTCTGCCTGCGTCACTTCCTGTGGCTTGCCCGGAAATCACTAAAATTTCACAAAGGATAGCTTCTGAGCTTTATTCATTCAGACGTTGACGCAGGCGTAGACGCAACAAAAGCAGCACTTTTTTGTCCTTAATACTGCAAACAACATAACGAGACTTGAGAGACGCTGGCTCGCCAGGAACGTACCAAACGTTCCTATTTTGATCACCAAACAGCGCCATAGTTTTCTTTTTTTTTACATTTGCGAATTAAGCGTATATTTACAAAAACAAAAAAAAAAACGTTTTGTTAGCCTTTATAAAATGGTGTTTTGCGATTTTCATTTACTTAGTTCTCGTACACATTATTTTTGTCGTTCATTGCACTCAGTTGTTTAAAGGGGCACGGAAGCGAAATGACCTGAGCGCGAGCTCTCTACCCCTCGCTTCAAAGACGACCAGCGAGAAGCGCAATGCGTATCGCGCTCGTGACGTCAACAGTTCTCGCACAGTCAAGGGTACTGTAGTACGAGCTTTGCCGCTTGGTGGCGTCAACACGTGACAACCTCGCCCCGTGCCTATTAGCCCCGTGCGCGACCGAAAGCGTCGCTGCGGTCGGCCTTCCACGATTGGCCGAACGCTGACTATGACGTCGGAAAGGGGATTTATCATCGACGGAAATAAGAGGAATGAAAGAACTTTAATTTTGACGGTGTTGGCAGTGTTCCTTTGAGAGCGCAATGATTTCAAGCTTCCACCATGCTAATAACAAACACCATCGAACTTGTTGTTTGCAAGGTAATGACGTCACAAGGGGGAACCACAGGAGGGCGCCACCAAAACATCTCGCCGCTAATACTCCGTTTCACCTTATGTTGTACCGCAGACAAGGCCAGAAGCACGAGCTCATAGCGTTGGGAGCTGCTTTTAACGCACGAGAGCTTGTGCCGCCGAGATGTGTCCTAGAGCAAGGAGCTCGCGCTTGTAGCCTTTCCTGCGGTACATCATAAGGTGAAACAGAGTATAGGAAGTATTCACTGGACGCCATATTTGTGGGCGCTGTTTAAAGCGCATGCTCAGAACGAGCTCACATCAATAGGCTGCTAAGACAGGCACTCTCGACGGTGCGGAATGCACGTGGCAAAAGAACTGTGGAAGCACGCCATCAGCACGCGCTCAGAATTCGCGCACACAGCTATACTGTACGCCGCGTGCGCGACTGCTGAGCTCGTGCTGACGGCGAGCTTCCACAGTTCTTTTGCAACGTGCATTCCACACCAACAAGATTGCCGGTCTTAGCAGCCTATTAGTGCGAGCTCGTTCCGAGCATGCGCTCTAAGAGGAGGACGACGAAGTGCTTGATCTGCAAGACTTGTTTTTCTGACCTCCGCCGAGAGCTATTTGCAGCGCCCAAATTAAGGGGCCTTCGCGCCCGAAAGGGCAACATGGACCAACGAGGACCTCCCGTCAGCCTCCGACCGCCAATGTTTGACCCGGGAGGGACGACTTCAGTGACTTTCGAACCTGGTGTCATAGACACCGCACTAAGCCTATCACCTGAAATAGGAGGCACAAACACTCAAGCTGCCAATACAGGGACAACCACGGCCACATCGGGCCAAATAACGGAAGGCATTCAGAGCATGCTGACCCAAGAAACCCTTGGCAAATTGGGCCAAATAGAAGTTGATGGCAGGGAAGAAGGCACAAGTCAGCTGCAGGGGACCCAGCCCGCCGGCCCTCAGACCCACCAAAGATTACCACCGCCGGAGGTGAGCCAACTTTTTCAAGTTCTGGCAGGTGTGATTGAACGCCAACCGGCGATCCTGGAAGCTCTGCAACAATTTGTTGCGCGATTTGTGCCGCTACCACAAGAAGTCCTGAATGACCCGCCCCAGCATAAACATAGAGACCCAAGACAATATCCACGTTCTAGAGAAAATAACGATAGGTCCCGGTCGCCCAGGAGACCAACCACTGGGGACCGCGAGGCAGAGTCCTATCAAGAAGTACAACAAATAGAAGATGATGGCCGCTTCCCATCGGCAAACCCAAAGCCACAAGATAACGGCTGGGCTTCTCAAGCTGGCGCGTCGACGTACAGCACATCCCAAGGACCCACGCCGGGTCAATCCGTACCATCGGCACCGCTAACTGCGACGTCAGTCTCCCAGACAGACGGCGACCAAGAATGGCCGCTCCCAGGCGCTTCCTCGCAGATAAGAAAACGAATGCCCACAAGCAACGGAGAAAGACGACAAATCTATACCGGGGTCACTTCCGGTACAAACGGTGGTGCTTCGCTCCGTGGGAAATAAAGAAGTTGGTGCATTCACTGGAAAAGAAATCCGCGATGCTATCCAGCATGCCGGCATCCACGCTCAAGCAGACTACAGCGTCCACCGGAATGAGAAAGCGAATGCCTTATCCATCACCACCAGGGACCCTAACATCACTGAAAAGCTCATGACAATAAAGGAAATCCGCAAGGGGGACGAAGACAACATATTCCAACCATTCAAGGCCCTCGCCGGAAACGAGTGCCGCGGTGTTGTGTACCTACGCGGTGAGGGTAATGAGGTGTCTCCTGCACAACTCCTGGAGGATATCGTGTGCAGAACCCAGAAGGTGGTAGCAGCGCGCCCCTAGGGGAAGAAGGGCAACGTGATACTCGTGACATTTCAGGGCAAGACTTGTCCTAAACGGGTGTCGCACATGCACGAGGTCCTCGCTGTTCGTGAGTACCGCCCGAGACCGCTAGTCTGCTTTCAATGCCATGCAATTGGGCATAAAATGGACGTGTGCCCACGGAAAGGTCAGCGCTGTGGAACATGCGGCTCCGAGCACGATGGTATGGAGGAATGCACGAAAGATCCAAAGTGCGCAAACTGTGATGGGGCCCACGTGGCCACGAGCAATGAATGTCCAAAGCGCGCAATCCCACCGCGGCGCACCGCAAAGAAAACTACGAGAACGGAGGAGAGAAGCAAAAAGCACAAGCCCCTACCACCTGCAGCTCTACCGGTGAGCCAAGATGCCGGCGTGTCGTATGCAGCAGTGACAACGGGAGCATTCCAACCCACTTCATTATTAACGAATCCACCCCAACAGATGGACATGCCGATGCAAATGCTACAGCTTCAATACGCGGGATTTGCGCGAATTGAAAAACAACTGTCTGAGCTCACGGCGGCCATCCACAAACTCATAGGCACTCGTAGTGACGGATAGTAATTCTCAACATACACATACAAACACCCGAGAGGCAACACACATTCACAAACACAACAAGCGTCGAGTGAACCCGCAACCAAGGATCCTACAATGGAACTGCGGTGGCTTACAACAGAAAATTCATGAATTCAAAACAAGTCTGTCAATACTTAACAACAAGGCACCTGACGTTATTCTTCTTCAGGAGGCTAACGTCAGGAATCTTAAAATTAGGGGATACAACACTTACATAAACCCCAGTATACAAAGACAGACATCAAATTTTGGTATTGTAGTTACACTTACAAAGAAAAAGCACAAGCAGGCAAAATTGAACTCCGATGCCTCGTGTTCTGATGACCGCGAAGTCGCCTCCACGCGGGTCAAGTTTGGAGACACACCGATCAACATACATAACACATACATAAGACCGTGCGGGGACTCGAACGAGGTTGACTGGATAAAGGGCTTGGTAGAAAAAAACAAGCATACCATCCTAGCTGGAGACTTTAATGCCCGACATACCGCATGGGGATACCCGAACAAAAACGCCCGGGGAAAACATATCAAGAAAGCATGCCTCGCAGCTGGGCTTCATCTATGCAACGACCCTGACACTCCAACATGGCTGGCCCAAGCCGCCAACCAAAACGACACGTCCCCCGACCTCACTTGGGCTTCTCCACGTCTACAGGTACAATGGCAAGTCCAGACTGATCCATGGGGCAGTGACCACCTCCCCATACACATTAAGCTCCCCATCAGCACCTCGCCCAGGCGTCGAGTCATTTTCACAAAGTGGGACAACTTCCGCACTGCAATGAGCCGTCTTGCCAACGTCCCATTCGCAGATCGGATTCAACAAGCCCTTCGGGAGTCCCGTACAGAATACAGCGTCAAGGAAGACTCACCACCTCCCGACTTGCACTTGATCAAGCTGTGGGACAGGAGACTGGAGGCCCTCCAGCGCTACAAAGCCAGGAGATCCCTCCGGAATAAAATCCGCCTAAATCGCACGACAACCAAGGCCAAAAAGGAGGGGCCCGGTACCGACATGTCACAAGCAAGTCGCTTACGTCAAATTTTCATCCAGGTGCTCGTCATTGCCTGGACGATCCACACAAAGCCCTATCAACGAGTCGATAATCAGCCACTACCTTGGCGTCACTTCAGCTGCCGTACGCCCCCCTGATCCTACCGCCGCTGGATACGTCCAGATTCGACGGCACAGCCTGGCAACCACAGCTTGCGCCAGATAACCAGAAGCTACAAAAGCCGCTACCCGGCAGTTCCAGCGAGGGGCCCGGTACCGACATGTCACAAGCAAGTCGCTTACGTCAAATTTTCATCCAGGTGCTCGTCATTGCCTGGACGATCCACACAAAGCCCTATCAACGAGTCGATAATCAGCCACTACCCATCGGAGCCTTGGCGTCACTTCAGCTGCCGTACGCCCCCCTGATCCTACCGCCGCTGGATACGTCCAGATTCGACGGCACAGCCTGGCAACCACAGCTTGCGCCAGATTATCAGAAGCTACAAAAGCCGCTACCCGGCAGTTCCAGCGAGGGGCCCGGTACCGACATGTCACAAGCAAGTCGCTTACGTCAAATTTTCATCCAGGTTGGTCTTTTTTACAAACCTGTTGGCCATCACAGTGCTAGACGTAACTTGTTGGTGCCGAGCCCCTTTGCTTTTGTCTTTGTGCTTTGTCACTTTGAAGCGTACAGTGCCTACGCGACTTGCGTATTGTGCTACGCAGCATCCATAGTAATAAGGATAATGCTGCTACTTTCTGGCAATGTAGAAATGAACCCTGGCCCGTTCACTCAAGAACAAACTAAGAGAATACTAGAAGTCTTGGAGCTACTACCGGGTATACACAAAAACCAAGACGTAATTTTGGCTGAAATGGCGGCAATCAAGCAAACACAGAAATCGGTCGAAGAAAAACTTACATCTGTGTTTTCAACACTAGAATCGCTTAAAAAAGATGTTACTTCACTGAAATCCCTGGAGACTAAGGTGCAACAAATACAAGCTGCATCCACAGAACTTACCGAGCAGCTAAACCAGCTGGCAAACAGTCATGATGACCTAGAAAATCGATATCGGAGAAATAATCTAATCTTTTATGGTGTTGCCGAGGACACAAATGAAACATGGGCAACGTCCGAAACAAAAGTTCTGCAGCTCTGCGAAACTGTGATAGACATCAAAATTGACCATTCACATGTGGAACGCGCTCACCGACTGGGTAGACACAATGCAGAGAGGTCCAGGCCAATCATAGTAAATCTTTCCTCGTTCAAAACAAAACAAACTATACTATCGCAAACGCCCAAGCTAAAAAACAGCGGAATATCTATCGGCGAGGATTTTTCTGTAAACGTGCGTCATGAAAGAAGCAAGCTTCTAGGATTTGCCAGGACACAAAATAGTCAATTTAAACTACGGTACAACAGACTAATTATTGGAAACAAAGTATTTTACTATGACCACAATGAACAGAGAGTAAAAGAGAAAACGATCTAGCAACCAGTGCAAATCCCACGAGCTGCCCTCAAAAATACCATAACTGTGAATGAACTCGATGTACTTCTCGTGAACTGTCGTAGTGTAAAAAATAAAATTGATGACTTAGCAGAGCTTGTTAAGCTGATAAGGCCCAGTATTGTAATGGGTACAGAGTCCTGGCTTGATGACTCAATCAAAAGTGCAGAAGTTTTTCCACCTGACTATACTGCTTATCGACGAGACAGAAATGGGCATGGTGGAGGAGTATTCCTGCTGACTCATAACAGTCTGCAAAGCACCGCCATTGACTTTTCGCAATTTTCATTTGAGTCTGTTTGGTGTAAGGTGTCGCTTCGAAATGGCCACTTCCTCACAGTCGGTTCATTCTATAGACCGCCTGCGTCTGGCGACGATTCCATTCTTTCTTTAACAAATGCTCTTTCAACAATTTCTTACGACTACCTTGTACTGGGAGGCGACTTTAACTATCCTGATGTTAACTGGGTTGATGACTTACCGATCAGTTCAAACTTATCCATACCTTACAAGACCTTTACTGAATTTGCCTTAAGCTTTTCTTTATACCAACACGTTACAATTCCTACACGCTTAGACCACAGGAGGGACAGCACGCTAGACCTAATCTTTAGCAGTGAACGTTCTGTTATCTCTTCTATTTCCGTTGTTCCCGGTATCAGCGATCACGAGGTGGTAGTTGGGAAAATAAAATGCGCAAAAGAAAAAATCGTAAAACAAACGCAGAGGAAAATTTATTTTTACAATCAAGGGAACTATTCCGCTTTAGGTGACAAACTTTTTGATTATTTCCAAGATTTCAAAGAATTCATCTACCACTCTGATGTGGAAATGCTATGGGATATGTTCAAAAATAAATTAAAAGCTTTAATTGAAATTCATATTCCTTCAAAAGTTATAACCGGAAGAAAACGCAAAGACAAGCCTTGGATAAATAAAGAACTACGAACAATCATTAAGAAAAAAAGACGTGTGTATTCCAGATATAGACAAAATGGAAAACAGAGCCTCCTGGTCCGTCTAAAGGAATTAACAGCGTTTTTTAAAAGCAAAGCTAAACACTACAGGAATGAGTTTCTAGCATCTCTTGATGATGAGTTCAAACGAAATCCGAAGGAACTTTGGAGGTACGTGAGAAGTTATAACAAAGATGAGCCAGGGATTCCAACTATCAACGACTCGGGACGGTTGATAGATAATGAGGCCGAAAAAGCAAGTCTTTTTAATAGCTATTTTGAATCTGTATTCTCGCCTCCTATAGTGAATAACCCTTCTCTCATTTTTGAGTGTTTAGAGGACAGCATGTTGGATATTGAAATTTGTCAAGATGGAATTCTTAATTTACTAAACAATATTGACTCTCACAAGGCCACTGGGCCTGACGGTATACCAGGCCGCATATTAAAAGAGTGTTCCGGCATTTTGTCTAGTTTTTTATTTGTATTATTTGATAACTCAATATCAAGTGGTAAATTACCAAGTGAATGGAAAACAGCTTACGTTGTTCCTGCCCACAAAAGCGGTAAAAAAATATGGTAGAAAACTATAGACCAATCTCTCTTCTTTGTGTGTGCTCGAAAGTTTTGGAACTTATAATCTACAGACACCTGATAAAACATCTCGACAGAAACAACTTTTTTATTCCTTATCAACATGGCTTCCGAAGTGGTTTATCGTGCGATACCCAACTGATCGACTTTTATCACGACATTTCTTCCGCTTTTGATAAAGGCGTGCAAGTAGACTGCGTTTTCTTAGATTTTCAAAAAGCCTTTGACAAGGTCCCCCATAAATTGATCCTATACAAATTAAAATTTTTGAATATCCCTGAAAATATTATTAACTCCATGCTAACTGATTATCATACAAATAGAAGGCAGGCTGTTTTAGTTAACGGGAAAACGTCGTCGTATTTGGATGTAACATCAGGGGTCCCCCAGGAATCAGTGCTAGGTCCACTTTTATTCCTAATATATATAAATGACATTTCTACAGACATTACGTCAAGCATTCGTCTTTATGCGGACGATTGCGTCTTATACAACAAAATAAAGACATACTCAGACGGTCTAGAGCTACATTAAGATATTGATCGCCTTACAAGATGGTGCGAAATATGGAAAATGAATTTAAATATTCCCAAATGCAATCATATAACATTTACCAGAAAACGGCAACCTGTTTCTTTTAATTATTCAATTGATGGCGCCCCACTTGAAAAGGTGGACAAAGTAAAATATTTAGGCGTTCAGTTTGCGGAAAACCTATCGTGGAGCGCGCATGTAGACTACACGACGGTCAAAGCTAACCGTGTGCTAAATTTCTTGAGGAGGAATTTTCACGATTGTCCTTCCAATTTAAAAAACACCCTTTTTATTTCTAATGTGAGGCCTATTTTAGAATACGCGTGCGTGCTCTGGGACCCTAAAGAACGCTATCTAGAACAGAAAATTGAACAAATCCAGAGCAAAGCTGCTAGGTTCGTCACGAAAAATTACAATTTCAAACAAAGTGTTACTGCCCTAAAACGTCAATTAGACTGGGAACCTCTGAACTCTAGAAGACGCCGCCTCCGTTTAAAATTTTTACATAGGATCTATCATGATCAAACAGGACTGGATAAAACTAAATTCATTGAACTGCCGCACTTTGTGTCACGCAGATTAGATCATTCCAAAAAAATTAGAGAATTTTCAGCTAGGACTAATATATTCAAATGCTCATTTTTCCCCAATACCGTTAAACAATGGAACGAATTGCCAGAGGAAACTATTTCAATTCTATCGTCTGATAAATTTTTTGATAAACTGTCACGTGATAGCTGGGAATAAGGAAAGTGAATATTCTCTTTGTGAATGTGTATTCAGAATGCTTGGTCTATAACACTGTGCTTTGTGTCTTTATACCTTTACTTGTACGGAAAATTATACTGGTGGCTAAAGGTTCATACCATTGTGGATCCATTTGTTAAAGTGTTATAATTTTGTAACACAATTTTTTTGCGAACTTGTTTGTTTTTTCCCGTGTGTTTCTGTATTTGACGACTGTAATTCTTGTGCAAATGTATTCTCACATCTCCCCCCCCCCCCCCTGCAATAATGCCTCTTGGCGCTGCGGGGTAACATGTAATAAATAAATAAAAAATAAATAAATACAACTTCTTTACATCGGTTCCACTACTCCGAGAACTCAAGGCCGTCGGCATCTGGGCCGTTGTTACTCTCCGGGCGAACAGGCTGCAGGGATGTGCACTTAAAAGCGAAGAAGAAATGAGGCAAGAAGGACGAGGGAGCCTGAACGCAAAAGTCGCGAGAGAGGGCGATGTAATCATCGTGAGATGGCAAGACAATGGAACTGTGAACGTTGCTTCAACATTCGTGGGTATAGGTGAGGCTACAACTGTAAGGCAATGGAGTGAATCCACGAAGCAACACGTGGAAATCACCTGCCCAGCGTTGATAAAAGAGTACAACGCCTTCATGGGAGGAGTGGACAAGATGGACTTCCTGGTCTCCTTGTACCCCCTCAGCTCCAGGACCAAGAAATGGACGGTACGGGTGATCTCTCACTTCGCTTCATTTGCTCTTGTGAACAGTTGGCAAGAGTACCTCAAAGATGCGCAAGAGAACCACATCCAACCTAGGAAGGTGCTGGACATGCTGGGCTTCCAGAAAAATGTTGGACTGGCACTGATTCTGTGCAACAAGCCCAGCTCCAAGAAACGTGGCCGCCCAAGTCTCGACCAAGCAGCCGACCCTTCAAAAAAAGTGCACTACGCGGAACCGCGGCCCGTGAACGCAGTCCGCTATGATGGGCTGAACCACTGGCCAGCGCACGCGACGCAGAAGTTTGCCCAGCGCTGCAAGCTCGAAGGCTGCACCTCAAGGACCCGAATCCGCTGCCGAAAATGCAAAGTCTTTCTCTGTCTCTCTGCCATCAATGACTGCTTTTATGCCTTCCACCACAAGTAAATTCGTTTGTGTTTCCACCTGCTTTGGTAAAAGAAAAGCCTTAAAATAAACTTCATATTTTATGAATTAAATAAAAAAGCCCTTGTTGATTCACCAATTTTCGCTCCAGTTCATTTGTAGTGGCTGAGACATCATGCACAAAAAGACGTGTACCTGACAAAAAAAAAAAAACGGCATGATAAAAAAATATAGCGTGTTTAATGTTACCTGTAGGTACCCTTTATGTAAAAAAAAAAAATGCTTGATATACAATTGTCTTACGATTATTTTAAAATCCTGCCCCACCCACTAAAGACAAAAAAACTTCGTTAAAAATCTTTTCTTAATTCTTGCTCGCGTGAACCACGAACATGTCTGTTATAAGCTGTGGATCCCCAGCTGGTTTCTCAGTCCACATCTTGTTAATAATATCCGCCACGTCAGTCTTGAATTGTTTCTTTGATTCCTCCGGCAGCAAGGGTAGAACGGGATCTAGTGAAAGTTCGAGTTCTGAAATAAAGAATTTACAAATGCTCTATTATGTTGAGAGAGAAAGGTCAGTACAAAATGCGCGACAGACTTGAAAAACAGACGGACGTCCGAGCGACACCGCCTACCTAAGATTCGGTTTCATTTCTAGCAAACGCCGTGTGATGGCGCTACATGACAAAAAGGGCCGGGCGAATGAGCTCGCTTTTGCGTGGGCCACAGCGCCGACCATAGATAGCTAAGTCGCCAAAGCCCTGGCCCACAATCTCAAGCAGGTGGGTTCAAATCCTGCATGGAGACTGAAGTATTTTTATATGATTCCCTATGTCGGCTCTTCGGCGTCGGCTTTTTTTGTTATAACTGATCACTGCAGCTGGCCGTTACAGCCGGCTGTTAATTACTGGATATAAGTGAGTTTTAGCATTCCGTATACGGGAGCGAACGCCTGCGGCCTTTGATTGGCTCATGGCAACTTTGCGCATGCGCATCGTGGAGAACGCAACACTAACGCAAACGCACAGCGCTTGCGTTTGCTCGTGTACGCAATACTAAAATTCATTATAGCCCGACGTCTTCGGCGTGGCCGCCAGAGGTGGTTGGCGCTAGCTACGCTAGCCCCTGCGCGCCGGAGATGCTCCTTTCTACAGTCCAAAGCACATCGCCGCAGGAACTGTGAAGAGCATGCGCATAAACGTTCTATCACTTCGACAGACAACGCCGACATTGCTTGCAGATCACCAGAAGTGCCCCTGCAGGCCGCTATCGCTCCCAGGCTCCGGGACTCCGGGTGCGACTGCGTAAGTGCGGCGAGCCAGGCGAGCGCGCGTGGCGCATTCTGGTCGGGCTAGCCTGGCGTGACCAATTCGCGACGGCGCCGCCGTAGCGCGCTTGCCGCCGCCGGTCGCAATGGCTACGCCAAGACACCGGACTGTAGAGTGCCGGCTCTTCGACAACGTAACGGAACCATGGCGCGAGTACGCGCGCGCCCGCTTTACGTCGGATTGTATCGAGCCTTTTACAGCTGGCCTTTCCAATAAACGTTACAGAAGGTCGTGAAAATCGGCTAATAAAACACAGACAGCATGAAGAAAAAAGAAGCGAGGCCCAGTGTTTTAACACTTTTAGAGGACGTCTAACGGTAAACGAGATATCCGCGAACAAGGCTGGATATGTCACAGACACTTTCTTTATACCCTGTTGGAGGTTAAAAAAAGCAGGATAATTGCTCCTCCGACAAACCCTCCGCTATTTCCACTTTAAAGGCCGACCTACAAAACCGCCTTCTGCCGGGAAGGACACCGGTTCCCAGTTTTAATCGCTCCCTTTCTTCTCGCACTCCCCCCGCCCTCCTCGCCCCCCCCCCCCCCCTCCCCTAGAGCGGGTCTCTGAGCACTGCTATGCGTACACGTTCCTCCAGATTGGGAACAAAACCTCGTTCTTGGGTAAGTCGAAATTCGGCTTCAGATTAAGTTCCCTATGGATAGGGGGGGGGGGGGGGGGAGGGGGTGCTAAGAATTGGAACGTTTCGTTAGATTAAGGTTAAGTTTGCGAGTTTTAATGAAACAATGTGCCGCATAATCTGTAGATGAAATAAAGCAAACGAGTGAAAATACCCATATCGAACTTCGTGTCGTGTCACCACGATCACATTTGGTGCAGTTTGTTTTTGACTAGTTCTCGGTCACATACTTCCCAATCTCTTAAAGTCGGCGGTTGAAATAGCCGATAATAAAAAGCCCGAATGCCTGAATGCCTACTAAATTCGGGTAAAAATGTAAAAAAAAAGAACGCGGTTGCTTTTGACGTTTCCTCAAAATGTGACCAGTTCTTCCACTTCCATGGATGTAAGAAGATTACGGCATTCCTCCGTTCCTCCTAAAAGGAATGCGTTCGAGGAACGACGTTCCTTGGAAGGCCGTTCCGTACAGCACTCTCTCTGAACTACTTCCCGCACAAAGGAGAAGGGTCTCTCCTTTTCTCGAATGGAAAGGAGGAATTGAGGGAGAGTTTCCTCCTTTCTGGCTGCTCGTAGACCTTTAACAGAGCGAAAGCTGGACCGGAGGCGAGAAGCCACTCGCCTCCTCTCGGGCGTTTCTTCAGCTGAAGTGGAAAGAGGGTAGAGCTTTTCGGGAAGAGTTTGTCCTACTCTCTTAAAATGCAACAAACTATGGAACTTTCCAGCGGCAATCTCGAACGAAGCGATTTACAGCGCTCGTCCCTGGTCTTGAGAGTTTACGTCAGTGTTGCCCGATTGCACTGGGCTATGGGTATTCTCGTCAATTGTGTGTGGCAGTCTGCGTAGGCGCGATTCCAGACGCTGGTGGCCGTTAAATTAACGAGTTTCATTGTTTCTTTTGTGTTTTATGACGAATATAATTTATCGAGGCATTAAAAAATCATTGTATCATTTTTGACAACAAAAACAAGCGCATGAAAGCTATATTTTGGTGAGTCCCCGCACGACAGAACAAATGCAACTGGAATGTTTCTTTCATTTCACGTTGATCGTTTTTACGGCACGATACACTCAGCCGTGCCAATCTACAAATGTCTTAACTGTCGAAAATATTTGACCATACAGGATAGCCGAAACGCTGGGGTAGTCCTCGCTCACAACATGAAATTCAACGAGTCTCATCAATCGAACAACATATATTGTACGTACCCCACAGTGTCGCGTTATCTGAACAGGATTTGAGGAAGGTTTCAATTAACACAGCATATTCAATATACAGTGTCGATGATAATCACTTTACGACAATCGGACGGAATCTGGCTTGTCTTGGGGCACGTTTTGAAAACATCTGCTTTTTTGCACAGCGCCAAATCAAATGAAAGAATGTGTCTATTCCGTCCCCATACCCCTGACCAGACCTTATGAGCTATTTTTTTAGAAGATCGGGAACATAGCCGGGATGGCTGTTAGCAGATTATTCCAATGAAAATAATCCTCGAAGAAAATCATTGACGTTCGCTGTCTTCTCTCCTTTACTACGAAGCCCGGCCAGGCTACGAGCCCTGGTATTTCCTGGTTTTCACAGTGGGAGATAACATAAAAAGGATAAGCATCCTGAACAGGAAATAAAGTAAAAAATTTTCAAGAAAAGCCGGCGAACTCCGAATGCACAATGCATGTGACGAGTCGCGCTGACCGGGTTTCCACAGCTCAGGCGGGTGGCAGAAATTTCTGGCTGATGGAGGTCGCTCGAGTCGCAAGATGGCGGCTGCCAGAGAGCTCTTTTTGCAAAGGTCTATAGACTTTTTTTCACAAGGGCACCGATATTTTGAATTGTCGCCACTTCCAGTATAGGCCAAAACATCGTTTTGCCGTATCCGCGCTAATAGAAGACATTTAGGATCTTAGCGTAGCCGTTAGATATTCTCGTTTTTCCTCCTCTATTTTTTTTTTTTTTCACTTTACAGGATGAAATCTTTTTGTTATTTTTTCGTCGGCCACACCGGATACGCCTTGTAGGTGGCTGAGGACGAGAGTAGACGATAAAGGTCTGTAGTAGGGGACAACTTTTTTTGGGCACACGTGCCATCTGGCATTTTGAGCGCTGATCAAAGCTGTGCCCACGCTCTCCTGCTCTTTCCAGAAACGCCAAGAAAACGTTTCCGAGTATATGTGGAGCGCAAGTTCGCGTGCTTCTTGCTCAGGAGTTGCGAGGATGTCAGAATGCCGAGCTATTATTGCTATTATTGGCTGATTGAAAAACAAACAAACAGTGGTCTACCCACTATCCTTTCAATCAGAGCGAATCAGCTCGGCGTCGTTCTGATGTCACCGCAACTCCTGTGCAAGAATCAGACGACTTGCTTTCCGCATAGGCAGTATCCGTCCACGCATACGCATCGAAATGAGAAACCGTGCAAGACTAGTCACAAAAACCTACTGATGAATTCGTTCGGATCAGAGCCGTTTCGGTCTTGGGATAGCACCTGGCACGTGCGCAGCTTGAGATTCGCAACCTCCAGAACCCTCAGCATGTACGAGTTAAGTCCCGAGACATCTTCTATGTCATGGCTTGGTGGAATGAAGCGCTCCAGAACCTAGAAGAAAACAAAGCAGCATTAAAGGTACGGTTCCGTGTTTTCAGTAAGTACCGATAAACCCCAAAACTTTACCCACGAATCCTTGTAAATATATCAGCTTGAACTATAGAATTAACTTGAACACGAAGAAATGAAGGACAGGAGAGGAAAAATAGCTGACTGTCAACGGTGTTTTAGTGTAAACTTCTACCTTGCGCGTTTGCTTCTCCATTTAGAGTCCGAAGTAGAGCACGACAAACCAATTACATAAATAAACCTATTGCACTAATAAAGATCGCTACCGATATTTACACTTATAGAAATAATACAGAACAAGTACACAGGATTCCCTAACAAATTATTGTTTTTTTTTTAATCTAACCCGGCACAAGCTCGTGCTGTTGTTGTTCGGGGCGTGACATTTCTTAGGTGTTGTCTTTCTTTTTTGTGAACGGTGATTGATGGGGTGCTGACGCATTCTTCCGCGTGTTACTCGATAGTGAGCGCCTCGAGCATCTCACGTGCATGAGAATTGTGCACTGCACTGGCATGTCCTGCAATAAGCTGCCAGATGTCCTGCCGCTGTTCCCTTAGCTCACGGGCTCTGTCGTTGATACATCGGCCCGTTTGGCCGATGTAGCATTTACCGCATAAAAGGGGAATGTGGTACACCACTCCTGTCGTGCATGGGATATACTGCGTTCTGTGGGCCGTGTTGCAGGAGTTTTTCTTTCTTCTTCGGTTCACTTCACTGCACATAGAGTAAGCTCTGTTGGGCGCGGAGCACACTACTTGAACGTCAATCGGGCGGCAATCTTCTTCAACTTGTGTCTAATCCCGCGAATGTAGGGTAGCACCGCGATCTTTCTTCGAGTTTTGTCTGCGTTCTTGTTCTCCGGCCTTGCACGCTTCAAGTTTTTGCAGATGTTCTCACACACAAGTACCATGAGACTTGTAGGATATCCTGATTCTCGTAGTCATGACATCTGTTTTTCGAAGCTTTGCCCTATTTGATGTTTACACGATTTGTGGAGTGCAGAGATTAAAGCCGTGCTGGCGACGCTTCTCTTAATGGTTCTTGAGTGTCCTGATGTGAACGACAGAAAGCCTTTTGCTAAACGTGGTTCGTACCTCTAGCACACGTGTCCTTGATTGAAAACCAAAGTGAGGTCCAGCCATTTTATATTTTTGTCCACAAGTGATTCATGCGTGAAAACCAGGTCAGGGCAACTTTCTTGGAAGCATCCAAGAACTGTATTTCTGCATCCGTTTCTCTGGTCATTTACCTGCGTGGAACTAAGTATTAAGAAGTCGTCCACATATTGGAAAATAGCCCTGACGCTTGTATGTTTCAGATTGTTTGCGATGATCTTGCAGCATGCCGCCAGGTACAAATCACATAGCTGCGACGCCACCCGAGATCCAGTGCATACTCCGGTCTTTTGCACCAAGTGTTGGTCTTGATGTTCTACCACAGTCCCGTATAGATATACACGAGTTCTAGAAAGGTGTCGACATTTATTCCAGCGGTGTTCTGAAATGCTGTGGTGCTTTGCTTATCGATGGTAGAGCGGAGAATTGTCATCGGGTTCGTGTGTGGAATCGAATAGTACATGTATTGAAAACCCAGATGTGACACCGGCTTCATTTTCTTCAAGAAATGCAATCAGTTGTTCCGAATTTTTGATTTTGTACGGATCGTCGAATTGTATCAAGTACAGGCGATTGGACAGCAGCGTCGACAGATGGATTTGCCAGGTTTCTTTTTCCGACACAATGGCCCGAAACGGTTTGCCCTTTTTGTGGGTTTTCACTGAGAAAAAAAAAAACTTGCAGTTGTCCTTCCTTTGTTTTTCTTATTTTTGTGCAGAGACTGTTCAGGTTGTTGTTATAAAGAAGCTTTAGGGCTGCATGTTTAGCTTTTTTTGTTTCTTTTTGCATCCACATGAATGAAGTTCTTTGCCACGGCGGCGGAAGCTTTCTCTTTGTATGTGTTTGAATCTAGGACAACAAACCCGCCTTCCTTGTCAGAAACGCATAAATTGGAATCTTTGTTAATTCGCTCCTGTATTGTGAAACTAGAGCTAATATATATATATATATATATATATATATATATATATATATATATATATATATATATATATATATATACGTACGTATATATATATATATATATATATATATATATATATATATATATATATATATATATATATATATATATATATATCATTTACGCAGGAGTACAAGGTCTACATTTGTACATATAGATATTTCTTCTTCAAATTTCTTAGCACGGTATATCGCAAAATCAAAATACCTCAGGAGCTGCACTCTAATTTTGGATTACAGAGGTTTGTAAACGTCTTTCATTTTTTTTAGGTTTGCAATATGTTTGCATTTGTGAATCAGTTCACAACACTCAAAGCTAAAATAAAAGTTTTTACAAAAAATATTGAATGTGTGAAGTAATATATTATGGTCAAAGCTAATGGCTTACAAATCTTATATTGAAAGATTTGTGCAGAGAAGAAACTTTTCTTGCCTTGAGCGCTCTGTTAACTCGTAAAACAAGAATTTATGCGCGTTTTATCGTGAGCATTTTTTTTCTGTGAGTATATGGCGGCCATAGCTGTGTGCGCGAATGCTGAGCGCGTGCTGATGGCGAGCTTCCACAGTTCTTTTGCAACGTGCATTCCGCACCATCAAGAGTGCCAGTCTTAGCAGCCTATTGATGTGAGCTCGTCCTGAGCATGCGCTCTAAACAGAACCCACAAATATGGCGTCCAGTGAATACTCCCTATACAGAGGCTTCTACTTGAACGCAGCAAAAGGGTCGCGGGTACTCTGACTGCCCCCAGAATCATATAAGAGACTTCGAAGCTGCTTTGAAACTGCACGCGAAGAAAAAGTGGCGTTGCTGTTTTCTTTCTGTGTGCAGACACCAACTTTTTAACAGCCTTATAGGTGTAAAAAATGTGTTTTATTTACTCACACCCACGGCGACACCTCTTGATCGCCCTAATTGAAGTAATAAACCCTTTTCAATAGAAATAAATTACAGGAGGACACTTAAGATTGCTTTCTTGTAGGAATGCGAAAGCATCCCTATACGCGGCGCATCCCTACAAGCAGCGTGCCACGTCTTTGTTTAGCACACAGCGCTCCGGCGTCCCCCCACCTACCGCTACGCCGCCAGCAGTTCGGTTGTTTCCTTAGCAACGATGACGCCGTTGCTATGGAGACACACGCGCTCCGGCGGTGACACCCACCACTAGCCCACTGCGCAGGCGCGGCGAGCCCCGCCGACTCCACGGCTTCCGTGACGATGCATCTGCGTTGCTGTACTTTTCTTCGTGTTTTACTTCTGAGGCGCGACCGCTTCGACCTTGAACGGCTGCGCCGGGTACCGTGACAAAGCATCTTATTTGACGCGTCACAGCCAATGGGAAACCGGGTGCCATTTCGCCGCTACAGACGGTGACAGACAACGCCGGCTTCGCTCCATGGGACAGTTAATGATTAAAATTGGGTGCTGTTGCGTTGAACAGGCTTCATTTAAACAGGACGCGGAGAAGGGTGCTGCTGCGATACAGTTTGGCGAAGTGACATAGACATCACATAAGACATAACATAAGCACTTTCGATGCAGTCGATTATCCGACTGGACCGAAGAATCTAAAAACGGCACCGAATCGAGTAATGAATATACACTTATTGAACTCTGACAATACTGAGCATTATACGAAATATTAGTAAAAACAAAGCAGTGATCTTGAGACTTTCATAATTGTCGAGAAAGCTGCCTGTGAAAATGTATTCTTCAATTGTCGACCATACAAGACTGTGAAGCAGTCGACAGGTCCGTTTATGACTCTGCTGTCCCTCGTGCTTCATTGCGCATAGCGTATATGGTCTCCGTGCATTTGACAACCGTATGTGGGGCCTGTTGCTCTTGAACTTGTTTCTCGCAATATATCTGTAGGATGTTGCTTTTGTTGCGACTGTCACCCATGACGACACCCTTTCAGCATAAGGGTGTTGCTAAAAACTTTAATGTCTGGACAGTAAACCGAGCTTACTAAGCATTCCACGCATGCTCGACGCCGCCACAACTGTAGTTCACAGGAGGCAGGTGCCAGTGCAGAAGACAGCCCGTGCAACCTCGTGCTCTGCTCGCGCAGCCCGCTCTATTCAGCGAGGAAACTGTGACGTCACATGACATCATGATCACCTGACACTTAGTTCCCGTTATATTTAGCCAAAAAATCCCAGCAAAGAAACCGTTATTTTTTTTAGTGCCGTTTCATTACATTAGTTCAGCAATCCAAAAGCCCAGAATAGAAGACACAGATGAGCGGATGAACTCACTTCTTTGTACGGCCTCCACCGGTCCACCTCCATAATCCTCCTCCACACCTTGTGCAGAGTGAGGCGAGCCCCGAACAGCAGCAAGCACTCGCCTTCGTCGGTCATCAAGTCGGCCACATTGCGGAGAGCAGTGGTGAGGTCCCCCGCCCATTGCAGGGCGAAGAACGAATAGACACGGTCAAACTTGCCGTACCTCTCGACGAGTCCCGAGACGTCGCTTTCAATGTCGTGCACCTCGTACGCAATCTGCGGATGCGCGAAGTTCTCCTTGGCGTACTCCACCATCTCTCTGGAGAGGTCCGTGGCCACGATCCTGCGGCAGGGCTGGCAGCGCGGCAGCAGGTCTTGGCGCGTGAAGTCTCCCGTCCCGCAGCCCACGTCGATGAACTGCTGGCTGCAGTTTGGTCTGCTACCGAATGATTCATGCAGCAAATCGAGTGTTTCGATGTTGATGGCTCGCTGCAGTTTGTTGGCGCTGACGTAGATCTGGGGTGCAATCGACGGTTTATTCGGGTGTTTGTCGGCAATGTTGGCATCGGAAGAAGGATTGGACATGTTGCTGCGAAAATGTCACCAACTGCGAAGAAAGGCAATTTTAATTGCTTTGGTTGAAACCCTTGAGATGGAACCGTAATACGGATGTATTGGTATTGACTTACTACGTAAAATGGAAATAAAAGCCTGTTTTGGTAATAAACTGATTAATTTTTTCCAGTCCTACAGCGGGAACTCTTACGAAAATGTGGCTCTAAAAACAACGAGCAATACTAGGCGCGAAGAGCACCAGACGTATGTTTCTTGAATACCGGGTAAACATTACATAACGATAAACAGTCGTGTCATACTAAGCACAGCAACAAAAAAAAAAGAAGAAAGACTTATAAATGAGCGATTATATACAAGACAACGAGAGAAGACTTCCATATATATGAACTTTTTTTTTTGCACTAAGTTTATGCCACATTGTAAATCTCGATTTATCGTGTGACGAGGGCTAGCATGCAAGTCTGCGATTTTGACCAAATGTTTTCTACGAGATAAACAAGACCATAACTCGAAAAAAAGTATCACAATATTTTATAAGCAAAAATTAAGTACTACAACATGCTTAAATCGCGCCTGAAATACTCAGACAATGCGAAAATTATGTTTTCACAACGATGACAAATAATTTTCACAATATACACCTCCTCGAGTCATATATGCGAATCTCACGTTTAGACAGACTTCTCAAGACGCAAGGAGAAAAAAAAAAATGAAAGCCGTTTACAACTCCCTGTAACGCCGAATCAGAGCGCAGCTCTTGAGGAGGAGGAGGGAAGGGTACTGAGGGGAGGGTATACCCTTCCTCCCCCTCTTCACCTTCTCATCCTGTTTGCTACTCCTCCCTCCGAGCGGCGTCGCCGTCGCCTCACGTGACCCCTGTGAGGTCACGTGACGATGACGATGATGTCATCAGTGACGTCACTGTTGACGTCATCATCCCTAATGACGTCATTGGCATCGGCACTGATGGCGTCATCGGCATCGTCACTGATGACGTCATCGGCATCGTCAGCGTCACTGATGACGTCATCAGTGACGTCACGCGTTCCATGATGCACCGCGCGGTTACGCGGACGGCGACGCCGCTCAAGCCCAAAACGGGCGCCTAAGAGCTGCGCTCTAAAATGTAGAGCACCAATAAAAGTTAAAAATGCTCGCTAACACTTTAGAGCGGCTTTTCTATTGGCCTTCATGTGACACTAAAGCTGCACCAATCTGTCCATGTAAAAATCTATTGATTAAACGAAATACCCAGGGAAATGCAAATAAAATCAGCGGAGCTACCAGTCTTTGCTTGTTACCTCAATGTTGTCGTGATATTTATCGAGGACCAGTCTATTCTCGGGCACAGACATATTTTTGCGAGTGGCGATTTTTTCTTTAGACTGTCTCAGAAATAGCTACCCAACCCGACTGACTCACACGAATTCAATTTACATTGTTCAAAAAGTGTCCTTATGGTAATTATTACAGTACTAACATTAAAATATCGTCTCTCTCAAGCCGTTGCGAGTTGCAGAAGAACAAATAAACGCATTACCAGGAGTCGGCATGGACACGAAACACTGCGTCGCCTCTTGTGCTACAGCTCACTTAAAACGCTTCGACAGCTATTCCAGTAGAAAGCTTGCGTGTCTTTAACGAATCACAGCTTTGCACGGCATGTTGGAAACTCTCCATACAGTAGATTTTGTACCGTGTGATGTTTAAAAAAGCGGATATGGTTTACAGACAGCAGCTGTCACCACGAGATACGGGTGATTCACTCCTATATTCTGTTGGGTGCAGGCAGGTGGAGAACATTTTCACGACTCGGCTCATGTAGACGCGTGCACGAAGTTTAGTACACGGACACATAAGGCCATGATCAGAATATGTAGGTCAAAACAATCTAAGGCTCCGGTTCGGCTGCGGGTCCAGTTCTAGTTTAATTCAGGTTCAGTTCCGCGGGGGAGGAGGGATTCGAACCGGTCGGAACCGCGGAATTGTTAACAATCGCTTTGTCATGTTTTTGGCGTTAGGCGCTGCTACCGCCCTGGAACAAATAGTTTCTTTTTTACTTTTTTTTTAACACAGATTGTGTTTTATGGGTCGTTTTCTATGAGAACGAGCGTCATGAACGAGTGACACGCTGGGAGCGCTACACAATCCAGTTTCAGCGGGGAAATGGAGGTCGTGGCTTGACGTCACGTGACCTCTACACCAATCCAGCTTCCCCGTTAAATTTAGCAGGGAAAGCACTAAAAGGGTGATGGAGAGGAGGACGAGGGAGAGGAAAGAGCGAGGAGGTGGAGGAGGGGAGAAAGAAAGAAAACAAGGGTTGGGAAAAGAGAATTAAAACGAAAATATATAAAAAATAAATAAAAATTAGAAAATAATTTTGCGTGATTTGTTCAGGACACATTCTGTGCTCCCCGGTCGTTGTCTGCATGATCGACCTTGGGTAACTTCTTTCATCTCTAGCTGAACAATCCCCTTTTACTTTTAGAATTCAAATCAAGCACTTGTACTTTTGCACTAAGCCGCCAGCAGTGTCTTAGTTTCAAACGTAAAAAAAATAAAAAAGAATATATATTGCATTTGTCAAGTTTAAGTTAGATGATCGTTTACCTCAATCCAACTTTTCATATGTTTCAATGTATTGAAACCAAGTGCAGTTTCTGCAGATTTATTAGCAGTATCAGTTTTAATGAGGCGAAAACAAAAAAGCGCAAAAAACTTGAATTTTTGACTAATGCTGTAAATACAGAGTATTTTATATGCTGTACTAAATCGAGAATTGCTTGGCATTTTGCCATATTTACTGCGAAAGACGGATCACGAAAAAAAGTAATATTTTGAAGTGTCACAAGAATCTAAGTCAAGATTTTTCAAAATATAAGGAAACCCCCCGTATCAATAAGGACGCTGCTTTTTGTGTCGAACACTATTAACTCTAAGCACCGCGGTATGAGCTAACAATCAAACAAAGGAGGAACAAACTTTCTTTACAGCGGGTTGAAGAACGGAGAAACAACCTTCGCTTAATGTCCACCCTCAATTTCCATCTCTGCATACCTTCCACAAAAAAAAAAAAAATCAGCTTGGGCTAAATATTTAAAACATCGGTTATCTGAGTACACATCTCGGAGTAGGTTGAGGCCTTTGGCGGAGATGTCGATACATATATCCTCTCAGACACTGTGTCTTGATTTTCATAAGCACTAATTTTCATCATCTAAGTGAGAGCTAAAATGAATAAAAATAATATTTCTCGCTCTACCTGCACCTCCAAATGGTATAACACGTATAAACCAATTACAAATAAATAAATAGGGTCTAATACGACCAGAAAAGTAAATTTTGTTCTAAAAGCCAATCAACAAAGAAAAAGCGGGGAGGCAGCGAAACTACTAAATCATAAGCTTGCACTCAAAGTAATTGTGTTGTATATATCTTTTTAGACAGCGGCAAGTCAGCCCTAGTGGGTGTCTGACGTACGGTGGGCCACCTGGACGGATTCTGGTTGATGTAAGAATTCTTTACGTGGCACAGGGGTTCCATGGACTTTCAAAGAGCCTAGATTCAAGGAAGGAGGCAACTCAAACCCCGGAGAGCGCTTAGAATTTATTGGCGGACACCGGCGCGCCGAGACTGATTGCTAATGCGCATGCGTGCGCTGCGGTGCGGAGAGGAGGATAGTGGCCGAAGAGACTGAGCCAAGCTTGTAGACGCTTGCAGACAATCGACGCCGTCACCTCCTCCTCGCAGCTTGTATTCCAAACGCGGCCCATAAGCCCCGTGACTCCGGACATCTAGGCACACTGGCAAGGATCGTCCTGGTGGCAGATATCACAGGGGCCTTCCAGATGGTGCAGCATGTACCGAACTAGGACATATACATACCAGGAGATTGATACAACATCATTTGTTTTTGTTCGGACAACCGACGGGTGGTACAGTTGTCTAGGAGGCCGTCACAAAAATCATAAGTATGCCAGACAAGGCGCGCAGTTTTATATAGAGAGCATACATTGGAAAGTATGGGAGAGCAAATCAGGAGGGGTGATGGGTCCAAAGCGGGCTGGGCGTGTCCCAGGGCGTCTTCGCAAATTCGAATGTGGCCAGCCAGAAGCCGCGAATAACACCCTTGCGGTTGTCGCGAGAAACAAAAGGAATAAGTGCGCCGGTGTAACTCTCGGTGACTGAAAATATGGTGCACGTGATTTTTTCGATCACCGTCATGCAAAATAGAAATCTAGCAGAACCATCGACGTAAGCCGTACGCCAGGTGTCGAGGGCCGGAAATCTGCCGTCCGAGCGGTCAGACTCCGACCGAGCAAAGCAGAGTTAGAGCGGCACATTCGATTCTCACATCTTTTTGCATGATCATAACCGAAACATCACGTGCACCCTACTTTTAACCATGAAGAGTTACTACATTTAATTCTTAGGCCCTTATTAAAGGTGTTTCTTGCTACCACCGCTAGGGGATTACTTTCGACTTCTGGTTGGCCAAGAGAGCATGTCAAGCCCTCTCTTTTGGCGTCTGGTGCACGCCCTGGCTCTGCCCGCTCCTCCCATTCACCAAACTCTTTCTATATACGGCTCTGACAAGGCGACGACCCCCCTCCCCCACCCCCTTCCTCGGTCGCATCATTCAGCAAGCCTACCCAAAAAGAATGCCAAAAGAAAGAGAGAGAGAAAAAAAAAAAAAAAACGTGGCCGGGACAAACCAAATATTGCTATTTCGGAACATGTCATTATAAACCGAAAGGTCTCGGCAGGCCATCACGCGAAGGGGCTGACTTCCTCATGGCCTTGGGATTCGACGCGGACGGTGAACCATTTCTTGTTCTTTTGTAGAAAGATAGTGTTAATAAATGAAAGAGAGAAGATAGGAGGAATGGTGGTTAAGGCAAGAGGAAGAAGGGGGAGAGTAAATCTGAATAAATTGGGGAGACTAAATCTGAATAAATTGGGGAGACTAAATCTGAATAAATTGGCATGAACAAGTTTTAAGGTAGCGCTAATAATAATATTTTTCTAGGTTGCGCAAGTCACCACCAGAATCGAAACGGCGTCATACGTCAATTTATTCATCCATCCATCCAGCCACGCGCTCAGTCTTTCGCGTTTCATTGGGGCGCGAATGAACGTAGGAACTAGAGATCTTATACTCAGCTCAAAGTGTAGAATAAAATCTGAGATATTATTTTTGTGAATGGCCTGGCTGAATGGCAACGCCCAGCCTCTCTACTGGCTTCGCTCCTTGCATTCCAAGAGGATTCATACAAGGGTGGCGTACCAACAGCATCTTGATCGTTTCCAACTTGCTTGAGTCAAAAAGTTAATGTTAGTTAACGAAAAGGTCTTTACTGCAGTGTCTTGGTTTTATCCAAGGCACTGCACTAAAAACATTTTCCAAGATTTCGAGTCAGTTTATGCAGGTTTGAGTAATTTATTAGCACTTAAAAAAAAGAAAGCTCTCAAAGTTACTACAGGGTGTCACAAAAAATTTACACGGTTTTTATTACCGCAAAAATAAACTAGGTATCGCCGTACGCTCATTCTCCGCCCGAAGGTAGCGCTAGAGGTCACAACCAGATGCCAAAGTTTCAGCCCGATCCGATGCCTTATTCAAAAGTTATAAGTGATTTTCTGAAAATTTCAATGGAAAAATGGAGCCAATTTTCGCGCGTTTTCCGTTTCTGGTGCCATAGAGCCCCATGTATTCAAAAACTCCTTCGGCCGCCATTTTTCCATTGAAATTTTCAGACAATCACTTATAACTTTTTAATAAGGTATTGAATCGGACTGAAACTTCGGCATCTGGTTGTGACCTCTAGCGCTCTTTTGGCGGAGAATGAGCGTTCGGCGATGCCTAGTTTATTTTTGCGGTAATAAAAACCTTGTAAATTTCTTTTGGTGACACCCTGTATATGAAAAAATAATAGCTATAAATTGTCTCTAAGCTTCTGCTACAATTACCAGAAAATTAACGTACATACGTCTGTACTATAGGTATGCACACATTAACTTTGTAACCATGTTTGACAGATATCTGTCTGGTTAAGGAGATAAACTGACTGATATGTATTTCTAACTTGTTTAAAAAAAAAAAAACGTAAACGTCGGGATTTTTTTTTTTACATCAAAGCTTTCATGAGAGCCACAAATCAGTTAAAGTACAGTCGTGGACAATACAAGCTAAAACAACCGTGCCATGATCCAAAAGCCACCGGTGGCGCGGCACCGACGAGAGATGTTGAACTAGCGACCAGAGATAGCACGCGGAGGGTATTGCTGTGTCATGCTATCTGACTAAGCCTGATCAGGGTTCGGAACTGCGCATCGTTGCTGCGCACGTGCTCCTACTGTGTTTGTTTATAGTTATCATCACATTTGCCTGTTCATACATCGAAAAAATATTTCACTGGCTCAGGCATTACGCGTCCAGGCAATGTAGATTACGGAAAGCGTGAACAGGCGGTAGCAAAGATTAAAGGCGAGTCGGTCTCGCCAGCCAGTTTGGTTACGTCACCGCTGCCGCAATGCATCGAGGGAACTTGCACGGCCGTTCGATTAGGACTCCCCTTGGGAGCGGCCTGCCGTATGCTTCACTCCGCCGGTGAGAGCGATAGTTCTACTTTACCCCGCAGCACCAGCCGTGGCGCTCGTTATCGGCGAGCGAGGAGCAGTCCGCCCAACCCGGCCTGGTGTGGCTATTTAGATTGTTTTTCGTCAAGCGGCAAGTCTCAATTGAAACGAGTGCCAGATTGCATGAGGGATGTGACAAATTTGTGTAGAATGAAAGCACACAATTTTTTCTGCGAGGAGCTCACTCAGCTGCAGGCTGCGCGTTAGAGCAGCATTCAGCCGGCAGTATGAGCGAATAGTCGTTTAATTGTTCCCGTAAGTGTTGCCCCGTTTCTATTACCAGTTATAGTTGGATATAGCTAGGCCGTATAATTCAGGTTTTAAGCGACGCTGGAGCACGCTCGAGCAGTTCCTTTTATTTATCTGTGAAGGACAATAAGAAACGGATTCCTCGCGCATAGAACTTCAACAATATAAACTTCATTGTTCACAAACAGATGAAGGGAGTCATATAGCTCACAAGCGGAGTACCTTTCGGGAAAGAGGCGTCCGCGAAAGCCTCAATATATTCTCTAGAAAACTGTTTAGGTCACCAGCCCAGTTTGCCAAAAGGGTTCTGAGGATCTTCCTGAGAAAGAGCTCGCAGAGCTCTTCACTGTGGTACGGGTCTCTGCAGTTAGTGCACCACATTAGCGGGCAGTCCATAAGGTGTGGAAACACAGCGCTTCAGAGGACCTAGCATATCCGTCCACAACGACGAATCTCTGCCGACTGTAGAGCCCTCTCGACAAAGGTGCAGACGAGCTTGCACAGCCAGACAGCTTCAGGTCGTGCATAGCTGAGTCCTCCTTGGTCAAGGCTAAACACGAACTGATATGCTCTGTCACGTGATGCATTTCCCTAAAGTTGCAGCTTGCATTCAGGACAACGTCACCTGCAAAGTTGAGCGGGTTTTGCTCACTAGCCTTCCTTGCTTCAATATCTCTTGAAATTCGTCGCAGGTTTGTCGCAGTTCTTTCATTCGCTCGTTCAGTCGTTTGGCTTGCATTTGAAGGCGGTGCGCGTTTTCCTTGGCATCTTCCATGTAGCCTGTCAAATTGAATGACGTCTGACATTCCTCCACTTTAAACTCTTTTCGCAGGCAAGGTTCAATAGCCACGCACCCATCAACAGCAGGTCTTATTTCTGCAGGGGACTGCATTTTGCGTCGTTGACTTTTACCGCTCATTCGACGTGGACGCGTTAGATGGCAAACAAACAAGCGTTCTGCGCTTCTTTGAACCTCCTGGTTGCATGTACGACGGATACAATGGGAAATTAGTCGGCACCGCTGTCGGTTGCGGGAACTTCCGCTTCATCCCTACCTTGTAGTCCTCCTCCTTAAAATGAAGGGAGCACACGACGCTCCTGGAGCTTGGTTGCCACTGGCTGCCCTTCTCGCTGCCTTGTCGCGAAATGTTCTTCAACCAGGCATCCCGGAAGTTCCCTCTAGAAGGCAGCTCGTGATAGCAGAGTTCTGGATTTCTCGCAGCATTTGACTTACAAAGCGGAACGCAACAGTTTTTAGGCATCGCGGGCTCTGTGACCCACCTGCACGCTTCAAAAACTGTGGAGAGACGGACAAAAGGCGGCTGTCTACTTCTCTTCTTCTTTCTCATCCATCAGTAGCTATTGTCACAAAACTATACCCTGTTTCATGCTAAGTGTGAAACGCTGTCAAAGCTACTGGCGCGAGCATGGGGCTTGATCTCGTTGATCATTTCCACGCGTTCTCGCGCAAACAAAACCATAGCTGAAACCACGCGCTCGCGCAAGTAGCTTTGACAGCTTTGCACATTTAGTATGAAACAGAGTATATAGAAACGCCCGAAAAAACGATCGAAAACACAAACTAGCACAGCACAGGGTGACACTACGATATTTTCTCCGCACAAAGCGGTGCAAAGGTGGGGGGCAAGCGAGTTTTGTGGCCTTCTGCAACCACGGCAGCGCCTCGGTATCGGCGAAGCAAATGACGGGCAGATCTTTTATCTGGGTCGCGGAGCAAGAGCGCGTTGGGCGCCTTCTCTTGCTTTCAGCTCTCGAGACCACTCGCCGATGTGCAGCGCCCCCACGGCACATGCGAGAAGTTCTCCTTTCACGCGCGCTCTTTTGTTTTCGGAAAAGAATTGGCAGGCCGCACCAACACTGGGGATCAAGTGGCCGTGGAACTTGAGTCTTTACGCACGTGCGACAATTTTGCTGCAGAGCTCTGCGCGTGCAAAGCCCGAGACGGGACAAGCCGTCTCGGGCTACTGGCGCCTGCCTCGTGTGAACTTACCTTATGGCGGCTTCACGCGGACGCCATGCGACGACATAGCCATAGAGTGCCCGGTTGCAGTTTTGGAGCGTGAGGATCTGGTACACACAGAGCAACTTTTGCAGCGGCGAGGACCCTAAACACACTTGTTCGCTTGACCTTTTCCATTTCGGCGGCCGCTTCTTGTGGCGATCTGCCAGACTTTGTCAGTATATAGGAGGCTATGGCCCAACGCTTAGTGAGATCGGTCTATTACCTCTAAACGCGGAAAGAAAAACGTCTGAGCCACATATCAATGACGTACCATGGCGCCTTCACTGGCATGCTATCTAGTTCGAACTTCTTGAATCGAGGCAGCGCCACCGGTATCTTTCGGTCGTTGCTTAGTCGTTGCAGCTTGCATTGTCCACAACTGTACCTAGTTGTCAATTTGCTGTTACTTATGCACACGCGTTTTAAAACTCTATTTACCGTAAAGAACTTTTCATAAAACTACGTTTGTGCCTTAAGAAAAAGTTCTACGTAGACTCTAACCAATTTCTTCAATGTGCCCGACGTTTCCAAGCCAGCTCGGCTCCTTCAAGGAGCCGAGCTGGCTTCGAAACGTCGGGCACATTGAAGAAATTGGTTAGAGTCTACGTAGTACTTTTTCTTATTACTTACCTAACCAGGCGGAGTTCTGCCGAAATGTTTACATTTAACGTTTGTGCCTTTGATTAGAATGCAATCAAATGCAGAGGTGCAAGCGAGCTGAACAAGAATGACGAAAATAATCCCTGGAGATTTTCGTCATTCTTGTCCAGCTCGCTTGCACCTCTGCATTTAAATGCATTACAATCATAACCTTAAAATGCAAGCCTTTCACACTTGTTGGTGTTAGATTGGTGGCAGCTGATAAAACCTGTTCGCTGTACCGACGTCTAACCCCTGGTTAGCTGGGTTGGTAGAGCGCTCCACTGAAAATGGAGAGGTCCAGGGTTCGATACCCGGACCAGGCGGATTTTTTCGGTCACGCACCAGCCACCTAGCTGTGTTTAGAGATTTGTCTTGGTCCTTTGTCCCTCTTGTTCCCCTTCTCCGGGATTATTTTCGTCATTTCTGCCTTCCTTGCGGTAATTTTTCTCGTTCGTGGGATAGTTTTTGAAAGAGTATGGACCGATTATTCTTGCATGTTTAGACTTCCATGGGACAGGCGTTTCTGGAGGTTTTTTTAAATGGCACGTTTCTGCGTGAAGAAATAGTCGTCTGTAAATACTGGGAATATTTTGACGTTTTGATGGTGCCGACATTTCCTGAAAAAGAAACCTCGTCGAGCCTGCCAGGATTCGAACCTGGAATCTTCTGATCTGTAGTCAGAGAGTTCATACTCAGAAGAAAAGGAGATATTCTCACACTCCTTGTCTTACATAAGACACTCCTGAACTTCAGTTCGACGTAAGCGCACTGACGTCGAATCAACAGTATCAAATTTTGCAATCGGCTTGATAGCCGAGTGGTAAAACTCACTAAAATAGCTAATGAACGTGTTTTCTAACTACAAAACAAAAACAAAAAAAACGTTGGGGTTTTTGTGGCCCTACTGCAAAACCTCGGTGTTTTTTTTTGTTTTTTTTTGTAGTCTTTCCTACGTATTTTATCTGTTGAATAAATTATATTGCACCGTTATCAAGCTTGTCGTAAAAGTTGGGGCCGTCTGTTGGACGTCAGAGCGCTGTACGTCGAACTGAATTTTTGGGGTGCATTATATGGCACAAAAGTGTGTAAGACGACATTTTTTTAGTGTTATTTGTTGCGCCACAGGCCTTAATATGGTCTTGCTCCAAAGCGTTAGTTATACTTCGTTTCACTTTATCTGCGAGCGAAGCCAAAGCTAGAAGCGCGAGACCAGCGCTTTATGCGTTTCTGCCCAGCTCGCGCGCTCGGGCAAAGCCCGAAGGCACGGAGCTTTCGTGCTCGCGCTTCCAGCTTTGCCTTCGCTCGCACATAAGGTGAAACGAAGTATAGGTCCAAAGTGCTTTCCATTTTCATTGCTTTTCTCTGGTTCACCTGGTAATTTCCAATGTGCCAAACATAAGCCAAAGATGCCACGCATCAACCTAACAACCAGCTGTGAAGCCTAGTTTTGGCACTTGTTTGGCAATTTAAGCCCAAAGTTGCTAGCGAAAAAACGAACAACTAGAAGTGAAGCCTTTCTGACATTTTCTCGGAAACTGAGACCCAAAGAAGCCCGGTGAGTAGCGAACAACCCGGCAGTAAAGCTTAACACTGGCACTTGCTTGGCAATTGAGGGCAACCCAGACTCGGACCAAAGAATATCAAGTTTAGTTATACCCTGGCGGTTTTGGCCTCTTAGGGTACTAAATTGCCAAAAAAATATATTTTGGCAAAAAACAAAAAGAAGAAGAAAGAAACTGCTATTTGGGATATTTAGCATTGTGGTAACTCTCCAAGAATTTTCCCAGTTCTTGGGACGTAAACGCAAACAAAACTTCCTGGTTTAGCTTTGTTGTGACCGTTCCACGCAGAAGTCTCAGATTCCGCGTTATTTTTGGCTGCTTGCCCGTTTGTGGCAACCCTGCCCAACAACAGCCTTGGACCATATGTTTGTCTTTTTAGACTTGGGCGAGGTGGCGCAAGCTACCGCCCCTTACAAAGGGTATAGCCATTACCATCCATCCATCCATCCATTCATGGAGCCAGCGAAGAGAGTGCTCGTGCCTTCTTTTCATTCCAGGAATGGCCGTCTGCGCGCTGCCATCTTTGTTTACTGGACTGCGGAACACGTTCTGAGCATGCGTACTAAGTCTCTGTGAAACATCAGACGCCGCGCGTGAGTCCGCATCTGAACGAGGATTCGGCACACCTCGCCTAGGTGGAAAGTGATGAAAAGCTGTATACTCGGACGTGCTGACCTGTTTTTCCCCCTGTTTTGAAGAAACACCGGTGTGTACAGATGCCGGATGGCATTTTTTTTTTCTTTCAAACATTGCGAAATTAATTGCGGCGGACTTCTCAACGTGGGCCCTTCTGCGCGGCCCGTTGTTTGTCGTCTGCCAAGACGACAGACGGCTGGGTACCCGCCGCGTGTTTGGACAACGGGCTCCCGAAATAGCTAGGGTCGGAATGCCGGGCTCGGATTCCGGCCGGGCCTCCAAGGGGGGAACCACTTGAAGCTTCGGGGACAAGAGGTTCGGACAGGAGGGTGCTTCGAGCTACGATCGGTATCTGCGCGTACGGGAAGCGGCCGTAGGAACCAGGCCATTTTGGCACGCCTTGCGCAATTTAAATTCCAGGATACATGCCTAACATTGCGCACGCGAACGTCTTTTTATGCCTATGTTTTAGAGCTGAACTCAGTCGCAGTGAAATGTTACAAATGGAGCAAAAACGGCGGCCGTGCATTTCCTACGTCCCCTACCGACTTGCTCATCGTCTGCACATTGGTTTGCAAACTCTTTCCCTGATGGCTTGCTGAACGTAAAAACGCAGAGAAAGCTATAATAGAATCTGACGACGAGCAATTGTGCGCATTGTCAGATTCTACAATGGCTTTCTCCGCGGTTTTGCGTTCAGCAAGCAACCAGGGAGAGAGTTTGCAAACCAATGTGCAGACGATGAACAAGCCGGTAGGTGACTTAGGAAATGCATGATTGGGCAGGACAGGGTTGCAGAAACGGGCAAGCAGCCAATAACACAGATTCTGAGAATTCGGCGTGGAACGTGCACAAGAAATCTGAACCTTTAATTTTTGTTTATGGTTAAGTCACCAGAACTGGGAAAATTCTTGGAGAGTTATCAAAATGCTGAATATCCCAAGTAGCACAGTTTCTTTTTTCTTTTTTGCCAAAATACGGTGTTTGTTTGGCAATTCAGTACCCTGAGAGGCCAAAACCGCCAAGGTATAACTAATCTTGATAAGTAATGATTTGATCAAAATATACAAAGAATGATCACCACCTGGCAGTAAGTTCGCAAACCTGTGTGCAAACGACGAACATCTCGGGGGGGGGGGGGGGGGTGCATAGGAAATGGACGGCCGCAATTTTTGTTCGATATTTAAGATTTCACTGCGTCTTAGATGAACTATTAAAAATAGATAACCATTTTTTTTTTACGAACCAACATTTACTTACGCAATTTCAGGTATGTACGTTTGGAATTCAAATTTTGCAAGGCATGGAAAATGCGCTGGTTCTTACGACCGCTACCTCTAAGGACTCACTCGTGGCCTGAAGACTCAAACCTTGTGGACAACACTTTGTGAAAACATAATAATTTCTTATTACCGAAACACGGAATGGGCATTTTTCGGATGTAGTTACACACGCTGCACGTGCTGGCTTTGCAGTATGGGAGGTATTCACTGGACGCCATATTTGAGGGCGATGTTTAGAGCTCATGCTTAGAACGAGCTTGCATTAGTAGGCTGCTAAGACCGGCAATCTTGATGTTGCGGAATGCACGCTGCAAAATAACCGTGCTAAACATTTTCACACCCTTATTGGTGTAAATGGCATGGGTCACAACTTACTCCCTTATTGGTGTACAAGAACGCCCTAGAAAGAAGGTGTTATTCCTCACACCCTCAAAAACCGGTGAGATTTCTTACACCCTTCACAGAAAGGTGTGATTCTGCTCTACATCATTTTATTAGGGTGTGATGTCAGCAGTACACCCTTCCAAAAAGGTGTACTGCAGCTACAAGAGCATGGTGAAAAAACCCCGAGATTAGTGACAACAACACTGTCTCAAAAAGTTTGGAGACCTGTTCTGTTGTCCCGATTTTCTGTCCCTAGTCTCAGGGTTTTTTTCACCATGATCTTTCACCAGCTCAGCTGCGCAGTAACTCACACTTCATTCAGCTAGAAAACGTAATACAAAATATGTAACACATCCACAGAATAGGGCACAGACCCCCGCAGCACTTCATCAAAAAGTATTTACGGAGAAATGAATGCTAACAAGTTGAAACATGCGCACCACTTTATTTTTTTTTAATCTGAAAAAAAAAAACAAAAAAAAAAAAAACGTGCGTGTATCTTATCCTCTTCTGCCGCGAATTCGCGACAAACCAATGTCAAACCTCAAACGCGAGCATTTGTGACCTAATATTAAGTTTTCGCGACAAAGCTACAAAATTCTTAAAGGCTTAAAATAAATGCACTCAAACTTTTAGTAAGGCTTTCCTTCGCCTAAACCTACTTTAATGCTTTCTAGCTCTAGTGACGTAAGCAAAACTCGACAGGCTGGCAAAGACGGAACGACCGGGAGTTGCTTGGGGAGTAAGCGGCAGCTCATGTTTGTAAACCGTAAAAGGGTTTATAGAGACGGAACCAGGACTACTATCAGAAGAATGCTTGCAGAGTACTTACAAATAAAACAGCGATCTCATGTAATCCGTGATAGATGTATAATCCGATTCGGGCAGCACAGAACAATTCACAGACACAACGTCGGTGATAAAACGGTCGCTCACATCCAACAGAAGTATCGTGGTCGCCGATGAGCAGCTCTGTCGTGATAGATGCACGATCCGATTCGGGCAGCACAGAACAACTCAAACACAATGTCGAGGTTGAAGGCGGTCGATCACATTCAGCGGAAGTCTCGCGACCGCCGATGAGCAGCTCTTTGTCGAAACGCGTCCAACAAACACAGCACAATAATTCCATGTACTCCGACGAAATAAACGACCATTACCAAAAAGTTAGTATGGACGTATTCCGGCCGTTCAAGACGAAAAATCACCGCTGCGACTGCAACCCACGAAAAACAGGAAAATACACTGACGCCTGACGGGCGCAAACCGGACCTACCTGAGCCCTACAACTCACCATAACTTGGAATACGGCAAAGACTAGGGCCCCAGTGACCCCATCAGCGCGTCAGAGCGAGTCACGTGAAAAATTTTCGTCCAAGCGTTTTTGCCCAACGGAGAGCGGTCACGTGTTTCGCATCACCGCTCTGATTTTCTAGAAGCAGCCTTAGCACACGCTCACAGCCACACGAAGACACATAAGAAGGTGTGGTGGCTTATCAGAAGACGAGGTCAAAAGGGGGTAGACAAAGCAGCTAATCTCCCTCTGCTGCTTTGTAAAGGCCACCTGCGCTGCCCAGGGAGGGTCGCAAAATGGGACACGTCAGAACTTGCTTCATGCAGATAGCGTGCCTGCTCTGATGCCAACCGCAAAATCACAAAATAAATACACAAAACAAATTCGAACGCCGTCGAAGCATGGGTCAAAGCTAAGACAAAAGAAAGTCAAATTTAGAGTTTTACGTGCCAAACCAACGACGGGCATCTGGCACGCCCCAGCGGAGGACTGAGGGTTAATTTGGACCACCTGGGGATCTTTTGACGTGCAACCGAAAGCTCGGTTACACGGCGCCTTCTCCGCAATAAGCCTTCGTCAGATTGCGGGAACCTCGGCCGGGATTCGAACCCGCCACATGGGTGTCCGTAGGCCGGCGCTCTCGCCTCGGAGCCACCAAGGCGGCCAAAGCTAAGACGCTGAGAGTATGAAACAAGAGACGCGGTTTCACGCGTACCAAAAAAAAAAAAAAAGCATCGGGACGCTAGATAGTTTGGTGTCACCACGCAGAGATAAGAATCGCGTACCCTAGCGAGGGTGTCATGAATTCGGCACTTTCGAATGTCTTGCGGCATTGTTTCTTCAGAACTGCACACAAAAATAAAATAAGTTGTGCGAGGCCCAGTCAGGTGAGTTGTAATACCCGAAATGAGGGTGCCACAGTTTGTTCAAGGCTTCAGCGCAGGATATCTTTCTCGAGTTAAAAGTAAGCAGATTCCGTTTTGCTTATTAATCTTGTTTTTATTTTATTTTTTAACGTCGGATTTCGGGCGGTTAAGAAATAGAAATACCCTCGCCGGCATAGCCCATTCACGCAGGACACTCTTGACACTCAACCAAAAACGGCGTCGCGTAGGGTATGTCAGGATGGCGTCGGTGCGACCCATTTCTTTTTTCACAGATATTGGCTGGACCAAAATGGTAACGGCAATATCTTTCAGATTTGATTATATATTGGCGAAATACTGTGTGCTGCCTGGGCTGTATATTGCCGCCCGCAGGGCCGACAAAGCAACGCTCGGTCACTGACATCTAGAAGATTCGCGTTCATTCTCGCACCAGACGTAACATTCCCTCTGCTTTGTTATTCTCGAAAGTGCCAGTTCATCCTCGCCTCGAGCGCACGACGCTCGAACCTTCATTGCCGAACTTTCGAGATAGTGACGCACGGTAGATAAGCAGATACCCGCGACCTGTCGAGTCAGTCTCGCTCGCGCTCTGTTTTCGCCGCCGAATCGCCGCCTGCTTTTCTGCTGCCTCGACGCTCTTTCCTTACTTATTTTTGGTTGGCACAAGTTCGCCCCTTAAACCTTTATTTTTCAGTCACACTGCTCGTCTTCGTGTCACCCAAAAATAAGTAAGGAAAGAGCGTCGAGGCAGCAGAAAAGCAGGCGGCGATTCGGCGGCGAAACAGAGCGCGACCACCTCTACGTCCGTTCGTGCCACGAATGCCAACGACGCAAGGAACCACCGACGAAGCCGGCAGGTCTCCTGCAACCGATCGCGCCCCCGACTGCACCATTCCAGCAGATTGGAATGGATCTTCTCGGACCTTTCCCACCGTCGACGCAGGGAAACCGTTGGATAATCGTGGCAACTGATATCTCTCACCAGGTACGCAGAGACAAAAGCACTCCCGTCGGGGACCGCCGTGGAAGTAGCCAAGTTCTTCGTGGAGTCTATCGTCCTCCGACACGGCGCTCCCCAAGTCCTGATTACGGACCGCGGATCCTCGTTCATGGCGCAACTGACACAAGGATACTCCGCCTGAGCCACACCGACCACCGCCGGACCACGGCATACCACCCACAGACCAACGGGCTGACGGAGCGACTAAACAAGACCATCGCCGACATGATTTCGATGTACGTGGACGTGGAACACAAGACGTGGGATGAAGTGTTGCCCTACGTCACGTTTGCGTACAACACGGCGATTCAAGAAACTATAGCATTACACCTTTTCAACTGGTGCACGGCAGAAAGGTGACGACGATGCTCGACGCCATGCTGCCCCACTGCCCGACGGACGACGGCACCGACGACGCCCAGCTGGTCACCCAACGAGCAGAAGAAGTACGCCAGCTAGCCCGTCTTCGAATAAAGGACCAGCAACGTGTGGACGCTGGCCGGTACAACCTTCGTCGCCGCGACGTGGAGTTCCAGCCCGGAGACAGGGTATGGGTGTGGACGCCCATTCGCCGCCGCGGCCTCAGCGAGAAACTGTTAAAACGCTACTTCGGACCCTACAAGGTCATCCGCCGCCTTGGGGACTTGAACTACGAGGTGCTCCCCGACGGAACCCGACCATCAGGACGCCGCCAGCCACGACCCGAAGTCGTCCACGTAGTTCGACTCAAGCCGTTCTACGCGCGCTAGGATTACGACACTGCATGTTCATTTCGTTTCACCGTAATTTTTTTTAGCCATTTCTGTTTTTCTTTTCCGTTGCATCGGGACGATGCACTTTTAAAGGGGGATAATGCCGCCCGCAGGGCCGACAAAGCAACGCTCGGTCACTGACATCTAGAAGATTCGCGATCATTCTCGCACCAGACGTAACATTCCCTCTGCTTTGTTATTCTCGAAAGTGCCAGTTCATCCTCGCCTCGAGCGCGCGACGCTCGAACCTTCATTGCCGAACTTTCGAGATAGTGACGCACGTAGATAAGCAGATACCCGG